>BQNB010007706.1:43986-92604 GCA_026074375.1 Tanacetum coccineum | reverse complement strand
TCGATTCTCCAGTACAGCCTCGTTGGGGATAAACGACCCGGGAACACTCTATACTACTTCTCGGTATCATTGATTGTTGTTTTTCGATTATATATATTTTATATTTTATTATATATTATATATATGGTGTAAAAACCACCAATAAGTGGACTTGATTGAAGCGTTGCACAATCAACAATTACACCAACAGCTAACGTCTCATCCAACTTATTGTCCGATTTGTGAACTTCACCACACATCATATCAACAGGTTTTACCAAACATTTTGGAACAGTGTCACTAAGTTGATGATCTTTACATTCGGGATCCAACACATCATTAAAACCAACAGACCCCTAAAAATAGTAAATAAATTGATCAACAACATATACTAAATCTAAAACTTATATTTGGAATTTGTAATAAAATAGACTTTATTCTTTGTACATACACAAATATGGGACTGTGAAAATGGTTCGTTCAAATTCGGTAAGGACCAATCAATCGGAGTATCAACCTCTAATTGAGTACAATCAAATACTGGACCGGATTTTTCATTGCTAACGAGTTGGAGTAGCTGCTAAACAGAGTACTTGTCTTGAGACTGTGCATAAATAAAACTTGAAGCTTCTCCGGGCCAGTCCCTTTTTTCGGATGCAACTTCTTGATGGAAAACATCTGAGACTGCACTATCACTCTGCAAATTTTTGTAATATATCAAATATTTTTTGAATTAAACAAAAAAATTGAATAATGTAAGAGGGTTAACATATCAAACCTTAGAACAATGAAAGTCATGTTGTTTGTAACAAACTTGCTTTACAGAATCTTCAGAGGTGTCGTGATACCTTAGTTTAAAACATTTCTCAAGCACCGCAATTCTGTCTTTGACTATATCCAGCTCTTTTTCTAAACAAGATGTTGATACTTCTCCCTTTCTTTTATCAATAATATCAATTGTTGCCTTTATAGCATCAAACTCAGCCAAAACGTGCTCCTTACACATGTTCGGAGAATTTTGTTGTTCAACAGGGTCATGAGAATGAATGTTTGACTCCTTATCCATGTCTTGAAACGGTGAATTTTGGTCTTCAACATGGTCATCACAATGAATGTTTGAGTCCTTATCCATGTCTTGATATGCGGAATTTAGGTCTTGAACATGTTCATCAGAATGAATGTTTAAGTCAAATTCACTAGTTTCATCAGCAGTATCACCAAGCGGACATATTAAATTATGTTGTTGTTCTACATCATGAACCAAAACTTCTCCTAAACTATCTCTCTGAAAAGACTCATGACGGTTGGTAAAATATTAAAAACTATCAATACACCACGTTTGGAGAGACTCGTTATCATATGGTACAAATGTTAAGATAGGATTTGACCATTGAGCAAATAGACGACTATAATCCCGTTTATGAAAATTTTCAGTAATTGACCAAGAAATATCACATGGGATCACATCCGGGTCCTTCTTCCACCAATATTTACTGTTAGGAAAAATCTCAAAAATATATATCTGCAAGCGTTTACATTTATAAGAAAATTGCACAAAATGTTTACCTATGAACACTGAAATGAAGTAAAAAATATAAAAAACAATTAAACTAAAAACAAACCTTCAAAGACCACATAAAGCCGTAAAGATTATATGTAGTCATCTTCTTTGGAGATTGTTCATCGGCTTTATTTTTCTTTTTTGAACCTTTAGCTGGTATCTTATTCTTTTTTGGAGGTTCAAGCACTTTTTCCTTATCCTTCTTACAATCCCTTTCATTCTTCCGAGGTACAACATTAAGTGTCCTTAGATAGACAATCCTCCAAAAATACTCACCCCATGGGTAAGTATTACAACTTGGCAAATCATCGACTAATTCCAAAACAATATCCGGAATGTAGTACCTTGCCTCACGACCCATAAAAACAATAGTGGTTACTAGCAACAAACATACCCTAACAGCATCATGATCAGATATACCAAACCACAAGTCATCCGTTGTAAATAATATCATAAGCTCATCTCCCTTTGCTTTCTTAACTCACTTGGTACATCTATTAAGGAATATACGGTCTAAAAAAAAGACTACTTTGTATACCTTTGTAAGTTTCTTTTTTAGGAAGTTTGCCAAACAAAAAACCAGTAATCAAGCAAAATTCATTTCAGCCAAATTCAAAACTATTATCACAAATACTGTAAGTAATAGGAGGACAATCAACGCTAGGTTCAGCAAATACCTGATGGTGAAAAATGTAGTTTAACAGAAGGTTGTCATTGGCAAATGCGGGTATATCCAACCATTTACCGAATACAGTGGCTTAAAAACAATGTGTTGCGCTTTTCATTCTCAGGTTCTTCTAATTTTTTCTTAACATCTGTCAGAAACCTAAGGAAGATCTAATAGTGATCTTGGCATATGCTACTTTGATTAGGTCTTCCATGAAAAAAAGACAATTATTAGGGTTTATATTTACTGTTCATTCTGTTACGCATGGGGGTGAATGTAGTGGTGGTGGAAATGTTGGTGGTGTGGTTTCGGGGGTTTGGTTAGGAAAGGTAGCAGTGGTGGTGGTGTTGGTGGTGGAAATGGTGGTAGTGGTGGTGGTGGAAATGATGGTGGTGTGTTCTTCGTTATTGAGTTTTGTTTTGGTGTTTTTGGGTATCAAAATGATGGATTTTAAGGGTGTTTTGGGGGTGTTTGAATTATAAGTCGCCCAAGAATATTTGTACAAATTATAAGTCGCCCAGGAAAATTGAGAAACAAAGTACAGAAATTGTACTTTTAAAGTATAAGTCGCCCTAAAAAATTGTAAAAAAAACTTAGTCGCCCCACGTATTTATGTTGACTTTTGGTTACACAAAAAGACAAAAATCAAGTCGCCCCAAATATAAATACATAAGTCGCCCAAGCAAATAGTTTAAAAGGTGCAAAACATAGCTACAGTAAAGTCTTACACATACAAGTACACCCAAATGTACTTTATTATTTTTATAATAAAGTCTCCCAAAAAAAATTTAGTCCGAAATAGAAGTCGCCCTAAGTAAAATGGGAAGCTCAAAAACTTTGGGGCAATTAACACCGTCACATGTGTACTTGTGGGCCAAATAGAGAAATTCCCTCGATATATTGTCTTCATCTACCCCACTAAAAACTTATAAACCACTGTAAAGTAATAACTCAACAAAACCTAACCAATTAAATTAACAAAGTTCTTGAGTTCTATACTATTTTCAAGAAAGTAAAATTATTAAATTAGTAACTACAATTCTATGAGATTTCAAATAGTAGTAGCCATGTTTTTTCAATGAGTGTGAAAATGCAATGATAATACGAATTGAAGGTTTATCAAAGTGAGAATCTATTGCACAGTTCTAGCATGGTGAAAAGTGCCTTCCATTATAAGTAATTGGAAAAAAGCATACCTGGTCCTTATAAATATCTAATAAAATCATGTTTGAGTTTTATAATAATTAATGTGGCTATGTCGAATTGAAACTCCATTCAAAAATAAGTGATAAATGTACATGTTTTTTCTTTTTGATGCAAGCATCTGGTTTTATTAAACTTTTACAGGGATATAAGAGATAATGGATGACCAATAAGTTTATATAGGATATATATGCAATTATTGTTCTTTGGAGTGATATATATGCAATTCTCCCTTATGTTTCGGTTGCTTGTGCATCTTTTCCATAACTGATATTGGCTCGGATTGTGTCATTAAACAGGACGGGTTCTTGGGATACTAAGCCCATTTGCAGCCTGAGCCATTTTAGCTGAAATTTTTGTACCTTGATCCCATCGAGTGTAATACTACCCGAATCAGGATTGTAAAATCTTTGAAGAAGTGAAATAACCGTTGATTTCCCGCTTCCACTCTCGCCTACTAAGGCAACTGTTTTGCCACTTTGGATTGTTAACCATAGATCACGAAATATTTCAACATCAGGTCTTGTGGGATATTTAAAACTAACGTGACGAAAGTCAATTTCCCCTTTGAACGTATCCAGTGCCATACCTGATTCATTGTTTGGGTCGATTTCTGACTTCCTATTAAGAATCGCGAAAACTAACACAGCAGAGCTCATAGCCTTACCCGTATCTGGTGCAAATGAAAGTAGTCTTTTGAGCCTCAACAAGCCGAGCACCAGCGTAAAAAGTGGCTGCATACATTAAGAAAAGTAACTAAGATGAAACTCCAAACCCGATCCCACTTATCAAACCTTGCTGTATCCCTTTTTTCTTAGGACATTCACATTTATTACTGTAATCTATAACCAATTTCTCTTCTGCACAAAAGACGCTACTGTCCTTATACTCCCAACCACATCACTCGCTATCTGACTCGCTTCCTCATATATCTTTTTTGCATCAGCACTAAACCCTTCTCCATATTTCATCGTAGCATATGCGATAGATCCTACGACGGGAATGAGAAAAAGAACTATAAGAGCTAGCTGCCAGCATGATGTAAACGCTATATTTTGTGCTGATATAATAATGTGGCGACTGGTAGATGATTCTGGGCTTATTGACAGCTCGTACGGCGTCCTTTGACTTTTGTTTCCAGATCAATGTTCGTGTCTTGAATCATTATAAATGTTTTGCGATTTTATAGGTTGAGCATATTCTCCTTCGGGATCATGGAGTAGCTGTGAATGAGTTCATGATCAATCAAGAGCTACGAACAGTTTAACTATTATGACAGCTAACCAAGTTTTCTTAATGAAGTTTTGAGTTTGAGAAGCTTAGTTCAACTAAAATGAGAAGAACAAAACAGATGAGCAGTTTCATTTAACCATCTATAGAAACCGTGACACTTAATTAGGGGGTGTTTGGATATGCATTTTGATACAGCAGATAACAGTTTAGATGGCGTTTGTGATTGCTTCTTCAGATTGCTTATCATATATTGGTTGTATCTTTAGCTCTTTAATGTTGCGATGATAAACCCGAAAAAAGGCCAACAATGTTAGATGTGGTCCGGGAGCTTGAGTGCATTCCCGAAAAGATGCCAGAAACAGATACAAACTAAGGGTGTTTGTAAGCGAGTTTAAACCATGATTTGTTTGTATGACGAAATCAGAAGCAAAATGTGTTGGTATTACACAGTAAAAGACCCAAAGTATGGTTTATCATAACTTAAAATATAAGGATCATATAACCACATAATGACATAAGCACAAACATGTAAAAACAATATAACATGATGCCGTAAGCATTTTCAATCTCATAAGATTGCATAAATGACATTACAAATAACATTAAAGCACTGATGGTTCCACATCTTAGCTCCAAAATAAGCCCCTCCGTCCTTCAGTAACATATCACTTTGTAAATCCACTTTCGGGTGATAAGTAGAAGCAGCGATTGCTTCTAAGAGTCCATGAAGAACGAGCCCGCTACTCCAGAAATCCCAAGATTCTCAATTTGTTGTGAGCACAGTCGTAAACATTTTGTCCCTTCTTTCCAATTACAAATAGTTTCACCATCCTTCCTAAACCCCAATATTTTAGAAAATAGTGTCAGATGAGAAATGCTTTGTAAACGACAAATCAAGCTCATCACCCATACACCACAACGAACTTCTCCCATACACCACATTGTGGCCGAGGGAGCAGTTCGTTGTAGTTTATGGGTGATGCATTTACAAAGCTATTCTCATTTGGAACACTATTTTCTGTAAATATCTTTATTATTATAAGATAAAGTACAGAGTAATCCATGACACACACCAACAGCGAATAAAACACAAAACAAGAAGTACCTTAAAAGTTTCAATATCATTATCTACAAAACAAATGTGTTCACATCTGCTAAATGAACTTGGTACAGATCGCATATGAACTTTGTACGACTATGTGACGGATGTCTTTGCGGGCGCTGTTCAGAGATTTCGATGAAAGACTTACATGGTTTGGAAACGGACCTGAATCAATGAATTCACTTCACAAAAGTTTTTAAAATGAAAATCATCAAAAAAGTTTCTGAAGTCAAGTCATTGATTCGAGTCCGTTTCGAAACCATGGAAGTCATTGATCGACACATCTGAGTGTTTATCAATTGTTACGGCGCCCGCGCCACATAGTCGTACAAAGTTTATACGCGCTCTGTACCAAGTTCATTTAGCACATGTGGCACAGATTATAGATATTGAATTAGTGAAAACTGAAAAGTGGGTTTTGGAGAGGAGGTGATTTTGGATCTGGGTTTTGGAGGCCGCCGTGTATTGAAAGATGACCTAGCTAATAGATATATATAGATATTTGGGATTTTAGGGTTACACATCAATTTAGGGTTACACCTCAACTGTTTGACTAAAAGAATTTTGCAAATGATTTTGAAGTACAAACAATGAAAATTAGTATGAGCAACAAATTTGACCCGCAGAGGATGAAACATACATAAGATTCTATATATTTAATTTCTAGCTAGATTATATTATTATGCATCTGGACGCATGTAATTCAAATCGATTCATGTATGATTATAGTTATTAATTATCTTTTCATTTTAAGATTTTTTTTTTCTCATGATCCTAAGTCAATGGAATGTACAATACTTATGTATATTTAACGGCCGGGTGTAACTTATGTATGTTTTAAGGCCAGGTGTAATAGTGATCAACATCAACTCAACGCGATATCACTTTTTCACTTAACCACCAACATCGTAAAAATTCTGCAATGCATTGCATCAGCATATAATGTACATATAATAAGTGTCATGTCATCTTTTTCGATTGAACCCTCGCTTCACTTGCATTGTCGATGCTCATTCTTTTCACATATCGGAGCTCATATGAAGTGCAACCAAAGATGCGTAGAATCCTTCCTTGATATTGATTAAATCTTCATGCTTTCCTTTTTCAACGATGACACCACTCTTAATGACAACGATCACATCTGCTCCTTTAATAGTTGACAACCTATGAGCAACAACAACGGTAGTCCTATTAACCATCACCTTATCCAACGCGTCTTGAACCACTCTTTCTGACTCAGCATCCAATGCACTTGTAGCCTCGTCTAGCAATAGTATCTTGGGACTCTTCACAATCGCTCTAGCAATCGCTACTCTTTGCTTCTGTCCACCCGACAGTTGTATGCCTCGTTCTCCTACCACTGTATCAAAACCTTGATGTAACGCACAAATGAATTCATGCGCGTTGGCTAATTCAGAAGCAGCTATTATTTCTGTTTCGCTTGCTTGACCATCTTTTCCATAACTGATATTGGCTCGGATTGTGTCATTAAACAGGACGGGTTCTTGGGATACTAAGCCCATTTGCAGCCTGAGCCATTTTAGCTGAAATTTTTGTAACTCGATCCCATCGAGTCTAATACTACCCGAATTAGGATTGTAAAATCTTTGAAGAAGTGAAATAACCGTTGATTTCCCGCTTCCACTCTCGCCTACTAAGGCAACTGTTTTGCCACTTTGGATTGTTAACCATAGATCACGAAATATTTCAACATCAGGTCTTGTGGGATATTTGAAACTAACATGATGAAAGTCAATTTCCCCTTTAAACGTATCCAGTGTTATACCTGATTCATCGTTTGGGTCGATTTCTGACTTCCTATCAAGAATCGCGAAAACTGACACAGCAGAGCTCATAGCTTTACCCGTATCTGGTGCAAACGAGCTCGATTGAGAGACTGCAAATGCTGCGAGTGTCATTACATAGAAGACTCTGAAAACATCCGCGAAAGTAGTCTTTTCAGCCTCAACAAGCCGAGCACCGGCGTAAAAAGTGGTTGCATACATTAAGAAAAGTAACGAAGACGAAACTCCAAACCCGATCCCACTTATCAAACCTTGTTGTATCCCTTTTTTCTTGGGACATTCACATTTATTACTGTACTCTATAACCAATTTCTCTTCTGCACAAAAAGACGCTACTGTCCTTATACTCCCAACCGCATCACTCGCTATCTGACTCGCTTCCTCATACATCTTTTTTGCATCAGCACTAAACCCTTTTCCATATTTCATCTGAGCATATGCATTAGCTCCTACGATGGGAATGAGAACAAGAACTATAAAAGTCAGCTGCCAGCATGATGTAAACGCTATACCCAAAGCAACAACGATAGATGACGAACTCTGAACAAGCTGAGCAAGCGTGTCTCCAACTAAGCCACGAACATTGGCTGCATCTACTGACAACCGTGCGCCAACTGCTCCACTCGTGTTCTCCTTCTTATCAAACCAACTAACCTCCATATTTATCACCTTTTCAAAGCATAATACTCTTATTCTTCGTATTAGTTTAGCACCAGCAACTGAGAAACAATATGATCTACCTGGAAAAGATAAAAACGATACGACTCCCAGGAGTGCGAACATTTTGGCCCAGAATAATGAGTCTGTTTTCATTTTATCATGTGGTTCGTAGAAGGTTTTAATCATGTTGGAAACATGCATACCGAAAACTGGAAGGATCACTCCATTAGTAAGAGCTGCTATTGCTCCCAGTATAAGTACTGGTATTTCGGGCTTGTTGAGATAGATAAGGCGGCGTAGTGGCACATTTTGTGGTTTTTCTAAAGCTTCCTCTTCAGGAACAGTATTTTGTGCTGGCATAATAATGTGGTGACTGGTAGATGACTCTGGGCTTATTGAAAGCCTGTACGACGTCCTTTGACTTTTGTTTCCCGAGCAATGTTCGTGTCTTGAATCATTATAAATGTTTTGAGATTTTATAAGTTGAGCATATGCTCCTTCGGGATCATGGAGTAGCTGTGAATGAGTTCCTGGTCAATCAAGAGCTACAAACTGTTAAACTACTATCACGGCTAACCAAGTTTTCTTAATGAAGTTTTGAGTTTAAGCAAGTTGGTACTAGCTTATTATTAGCAGATTACTAGTTTAAATAAGCAATTATAAACACCCCTAGGCATAAAACTACCTTTCTCTACCAGCTTTCCGTGATGGATGACTGCAATCATATCGGCGTTTCTTATAGTGCTTAGACGATGTGCAACAATAACGGTCGTTCTATTCACCATAATCCTATCCAACGCCTCCTGCACAACTCTCTCAGATTCAGCATCAAGTGCACTTGTTGCTTCATCCAAAAGTAGGATCCGAGGGTCTTTAAGGATCGCTCTTGCAATAGCAATTCTTTGCTTCTGTCCACCAGATAGTTGTGTTCCATGCTCACCAACCATCGTGTCTAGTCCTTGAGGTAGTTTACCGATAAATGTAGCAGCATTCGCAAGCTCAGTTGCAACTCTAATCTCATCTATAGATGCGGTGTCTTTTCCATACATGATATTATCCTTAATACTCGAGGTAAACAAAACGGGTTCTTGACTAACAAGACCAATTTTTTTTCTAATCCATTTTAGCTGGAATTCTTTCAGACTAATATTATCGATAAGAACTACCCCCTCTTGAGGATCATAGAATCTCTCTATTAGGCTAATCACTGTCGACTTTCCACTTCCGCTTTGTCCAACCAACGCTGCAGTCGTGCCACTTGGTACACAAAGTGAGAAGCCACTAAAAATCGGCTCATCTGGTCTTGTTGGATAACTGAAATACACATTCTTTAATTCTATATCACCATGAATATCGCTTAATACTTTCCCTTTTGTGCTGTACGCGTCTATTTCAGGCGTTCTGTTTATAGTTTCAAACATCTTGGAAGCTGCAGCTCTACCTGCAGCAAATGCACTTAAACAAGGAGACGCGTTTCGAATAGTCCTGCACAAAAAATGCAATGTACTTAACAAATTTCTTTTTACATTATTTGGTTTATAAAATATGTTGCGCTTATTGTAAAACGGTAATAAAAAGGATCAAAAGAATACTACTTACGCAGATCCAGTCAGCACAGCCATAATTACGTTAACCACGGTTCCTCCAGTGTATCCCTTTTCGAGTATCATCTTTGCACCATACCAAACGGCCAATGCATAACTAAAGTATATGATTGAAAGCATCGATCCAAGACCAAGGCCAGCAGCTAGGCCTTCGTTAACGCTAGATGTGTAAGCATCTATAAGAGAATTATCATAATCTACCACAGCTTTTTTCTCCCCGGCAAAAGAAGCAACCTAACGCCCCAACATCATAGGTAAAATTCTCAGTCAGATAACGAACTACTAAACCTATGTGTATAGGCCATCTTATCTGAATATGCATACGACTTTTTTATGCGATGGTAACCTTAAAATAGTTGTATAGAATAAAAACCAAATATACCTTTGGTTACTTTTCTAGTATATAAAGTAAACAAGTACTTGGGTGGCTTTTTGATTATTCTTACCGTCCTGATTGATCCAACGGTTTGCTGGACTACAGTGGCTGCTTTAGCACAAGCCTTTTGGCTCCGCGACGCCATCTTGGATATCACTTTTGACATAACTAAGCCAGAGATCACCAGCGGAGGTACAATTAACATGACAAGCGTCAGAAGCCATCCCTTGACGAATGCTATCAAGAAACCTCCAACAAATGTTGCTAGTAGCTGTATGAATTTGGCAACCTAAAAAACCAGATGAAACATTTGATTACTTGTTCTTCAATTCAAGTTTTGTACAACATTTGTAATTAAAATTTACAAACCTTCTCCCCCATGGCATCTTGTATAAGGACGGTATCGCCAGACATCCTGCCAACAACTTCCCCCGTATTCATTTCCTTGTCGAAGAAAGAGACATCTTGTCTCAGTATGTTTTTTAGATATAAAGTCCTAATTCTTGCAGCCTGTCTTTCTCCGGTTACCATCCACATTGCCACCTCTACGAAACACAAAAATATTTTTAGGATCATTTTTAGTGCAGTTACTCCTAAACTTACGTAATTTGACTTAAACTTAACAAAATAACTACGAATCAATCACACACCGCTTCAGAGTATTAAGTCGGTAACATTTTTACTTACGCAGAAATGATGCAACACCAGCCCCCCCAAAAACCCACCCCCCTCACACAATCACCCCCACCCCCCCCTCTCCCCCTCCCCACACCCCCCCCCTCCCCCCACACCCCCCCCCAAACGGCCCCCCCCATCCTAAACCACCCCCCAACCCCCCACACCAACACCCCCACACCCACAAAACCACCCCCAACCCAACACACACCACCCCAACCCTCACTCCCAACCCTCACCCCCACCCCCCCCCCCCCCACTCACACCCCACCCCCCCCCGACCAATCCCTCCCCCTGCCCGCTCCGACCTGCTCCGCCTCCCCACCATCACCACCCCCACACACGCCCCCCCCCTCCACCCCCCCACCCCAAACACCCCCCACCCACCCCACACACCCCCCCACTCACCCCGACCGCCCCCCACAACACCCCCACCCAGCCCCCTCCTCACCCAACCCAAACCCACCCCCCCCTCCACCACACCACACGTCCCCCCCCCCCCCAAACCCTAAAACCTCACCCCCCCCCCCCTCCACACCTCCCACCCTCCCCACCACCCCCAACCCACCCCACCCCCCCCCCCCCCCCCCACTCCCTCACCCCCCCCCCCCCCCCCCACCCCCCCCCTCCCGACCCACCCACCCACCCTCCCACTCCCACTCCCAGCCCAACCCCCCCCGACTCCCCCCCAACCACCCCACTCCACCACCCCCACCCACCCCCGGACCCCCCCCCCAGCCCAGACCCAACCCTCACCGCCCCTCCGCACACCCCACCCACCCCCCCCCCACCCCCCAGCCACCCGCCACCCCCCCCCCCCCAACACAACCCCCAACCCCCCCCCCACAAAACAACCCCCCCCCCCCCCCACCCCCCCCCCCCCCCCCCAGCACAAACACCCCCCAACCACACCACCAGACCATCCCCCAAACCACCCCCCCCCCCCCGTCACCAACACCCCCCCCCAATACCACCCCCCCCCCCACCCCACCACCCAAACAACCCCACCCCCCCCACCACCCCCCAAACACCCCCCACCAACCCCCCCATCCGCTCCCACCCCACCCCCCAAACCCCCCCCCCCCCCCCAGTGTAGATAAATCCACCGCCGTTCCCCCCCCTCTCCCTCTCCCCCCACATCCCCCACACCCCCTCCCCCCCACAAACCCCCCCCCCCCCCACCCCCGCCCAACCACAACCCCCAAAACATACACATCCCACCCCCCGACCACACACACCACACCCCCACACACCCACACCCGCATCACCACCCACCACCCGCCCCCAACCCCACCCCCACACCACCCCGCCAACCCACCCCCACTCGACACCCCACGCACCCACCACCCCCCCCCCACCCCCCTCACCATACACCCCACCACCCCCCCCCACACCCCCCCCGCCCCCCCCCACCCGTCCCCCACCCCACCCCCCCCCCACCACCCAACCACCACTCCCCCACCCCCCCCCCCCCACCTCCAAACCCAACCCACACCCCCCCCCCGCCACCACACCCCACACCCCACGCCCCCAAGACCCACCCCCCCCACCCACCCCCCCAACCCACCCCCTCCCTCCCCACACACTCACACCCCCCACCCAAACCCCGCCCACCACCCCCCCCCTACCCCCCCCCCTCACCACCTACCCCACCCAACCCCCAAACACCCCCCACCCCCTCCTCCTCCCCCAACCGCACCCCACCTCCCCCCCCACTCTACCCTACCTCCCCCCCCCCCCCACCCCCCCACGTCCCCACCTCAAACCTACAATCCCTCCCCCTCACCACACCCCACCCACCACCAACCCCGACCCCATCCCCCCCCCCCCCTCCCCCCCACACCATCCCCACAACACCACCCCTAACCCCACCCCAAACCCCACCCCCCCCCCATCACCCCTCCCCCTCCCCGCCACACCAAACCCCTAAACCACACACCCCCCAACGCCCCAACCACCCCAGCACACCCCCCAAACAGCCCCCCACCCACCCCCAACCCCCCCCCCCCCAACTCCCCCCACACCCCACAAAAAACCCACCTAAACCACCACCCCACCCCCCCCCCCACCACACCCCCCCACCACCCCCACCTTACAACCCCCCCCCAACCAACCATACGCCCCCCCCCCGCCCAACCAACCACAACCCACCACCTCCCCACCCCCCCCCCAAACACACCCCCACCCCCCCCACCCCCCCCCCCCACCACCAAACACTCCCCCCAACACCCCCCTCCCATCCACACCCCACCCCCCCCCCCACCCCCCCCCCCCCACCCCCACACCAACCCCCCCCCCCCACCCCACCCCACCGCCCCACCCAACACCCCCACCCCCCCCACACCACCCACCACGAGCCACTCACCACAACCCCCCCACCTCCCACCCCACCAACCCCCCCACACCCACCACCCCCCTCCCCCCCACCCCCGCCCACCCCCGCCCCCCCCCCCCCACGCACAACCCCCCCCCCCCCCCTTTACACCCCCCCCCCCCCCCCCCCCCCCCTCACCCCTTCACCCAACCCCACCCCCCCAACCCCCACCCCCCACCCCCACCCCCACCCAACACCCCCTCCCCAATCGAAACACCCCCCCCCCCAACCATCCCCCCCCCTACCCCCACACACCCCGCCCACTCCCTACCCCCCCCTTCCCCCCGCCCCACCCCACCACCCCCCACACACCCCCCCCCCCCCCCCCCCAACACCCCCCCCCCCCCCACCCACCCGCACCCCGCCACCGCCCCCACACCCCCCCCCCCCCCCCCCACACCCCCCCCCACACCCAAACCAACGCCCCCCCCCTCCCCCCCCACCACCCCCCCCATCTCCCCCCCGCACCACCCCCAAAACCCTCAAACCCCCTCCCCCACACCCTCCCCCCCCCCCGCCTCCCCCCCCCACAACCACCCTCCCCACCCCCCCCCCCCCCCCCCCCCACCCAACCCACCCCACCCCCCCCACCCCCCCCCCCACCGACCCCCACGCCCACCCCCCACTAACCAAACCCCACCCCCACACCCCCCCAAAACCCCCCCCACCACACTAACCCCCCCCACCCCACCCCGCCCCCCCCAACCGCCCCCCCTACCCACCCCCACCCCCACCACCCCCCCCACACCACACAGACAACACCCCCACACCCTCCCCCAATCCACCCAACCACAACCCCCACCCCCAAAACCCCAACCCCCCCACACCCCCACCCACAACCCCACCCCCACCCACCCCCCCCTCCCCCACCCCCCCCCCCCACCCCACCCCACCCCCCCCCCACCGCCCCCCACCCTCCCACCTCCCCCCCACCCCCCCACCCCCCCCCACCCCCCCCTCCCCCACCCTCCCTCACCACAGCCCCACCCCCTACCCCACCACACCCCCCTCCCAAAACTCCCCACACACCCCAACCACCACGACCCCCCCACCCCACCCACCCACACACCACCCACCCCCACCCCCCCCCCCCCTCACCCCCCAACCACCCAACACCACCCCCACACCCCACCCCCACCCCCAACACCCCCCTCCCACTCACGCACACCTTCCGACAACCACCCACCACACCCCCCCCCACCCCCTCCCCCCCCCCCCCGCACCCCCCCTCCCCCACACCCCACCCCCCGCCACCCACCACCCCCCCCCACCCCTCCCCCCCCCACCCCCCCCCCCCCCCCACCCCCCCCGACCCCACCTACACCCCCCCCCCACCGCACCCCCCACCCCCCCCCCCCCCCCCCCCCCACCCCACTCCCCCCCCACAACCCAGCCCACACCACCCCCCCCCCCACTCCCCCCAACCCCCCCACCCCCCCCCCCACCACCCTCCGCCCCCCCCTCCCCCCCACCACCATACCCCACCCCACCCAACCCCGCCACCCCCCCCCCCCCCCCCCCCCCCCCCCCCCCACCCCCACCCCCCCCCCCCCCCCCCCCCCCCCCCCCCCCCCCCCCCCCCCCCCCCCCCACCCCCCCCCCCCCCTCCACCACCACGCCCCACCCCCCAACCCCCCCCAACCCCCCCGCCGCCACCGCCCCCGCCCACCCCCCCCCCCACACCCCCCCCCCACAACATACACCCCTCCCCACCCCCCCCACGCACACCACCCAAACACACCCCACCCCCATTACTACCCTCTCCCCCCCCCCCCCCCCCCCCACCCCCCCCCCCCCCACCCAGTCCGCCCCCCCCCCACCCACACACACACCCCCCCCCACCACCCCCCCACCTCTCCCCCCCCACCCCTTCCAACCCCACACCCCCCCCCACACCCCCCCCACCACCCAGCCAACACCCCACCCCCCCCCAGAACCCCCAAAACCGCCGCACCCCACCCCAACCACCCCCACCCCCCGAACCCACCCCCCCCCCCCCCACCACCCTCCCGCCCCACCCCCCCCCCCCCCCCCCCACGCCCCAAAACCCCCCGCCCCCCCACACCCACTCACACCCCACCACCCAAACCCCCCACCACCCCCCCCCCCCCACCACCCGCCCCCCCCCAACCCCCCCCCAAACCCCATCACCCCCCCCGCTCCCACCTCCCCCGTCCACAAAACCCCACACCCGCCCACCACACCCCCACCCCCACCCCACACCCCCACCCCCTCCAACCACCCCCCCCACCACCAAAACCCCCCCCCTCCCCCAAACCACCCCGCCCCCCCCACCCAAACAAATCCCATCCCCCGCACACCCACCCCCCACCCAAACCCCCACACACACCACCCCCCCCCCCCCCCCCCCCCGCCCACCCGCCCACCCCCACACCAACCACACCCACCACCCCACCCCCCCCCCCACCCCCCCCCCCCCCCCCCCCCCCCCCCCAAACCCGCAACCCCCCCCCCCCCCCCCGACATAGCAAACCCCCAACCCCCCCACTCCACCCACAACCCACACACTCCAACCCCCCACCCCCCCCCCCCCCCCCAAACCCCCCCCCCACCACCCCACCTACCCCCACACCCCCCCCCACCCCCACCGCCCACCGCCCCCACCCACACACCCCCGCCGCCCCCCTCCCCCCCACCCTCACACCCCCCCCCCCCCCCCCCCCGCCCCCCCACACCCCACCCACCCCGCCCCCCCCCCCCCCCCCCGCCCCCCCCACCCCGCCCCCCCCACCCACCCCAAACCCCCCCCGCCATCCCAGAACAATCCACCACCACCCCCCCCCCCCCGCCCCCCCCCCCCCCCCCCACCACCACCCCCCCCCCCCCCCCCCACCCCCCCCAACCCCCGAAACCCCACCACACCCCCCCACCCCCCCCCCCACTCACCACAACCCCCCCCCCCCCCCCCCCCCCCCCCCCACCCCCCCCACCCCCCACCCCCCACCCTCACACCCCCCCACCCCACCACCAGCCCCAATCCCCCCCCCCACCACCCCCCAAGCCCCTCCCCCCCCCCAGGTATAGTTATAGTTTCTGATGAGGTCAGTATGAATGATCTTCCCAACACCCCCCGCCCCCCCCCCCCACCCCCCCACCACAAACCCTCCCCCCCCCACCCCCCACACCCCAGCCCCACCACCAAACCACCCCCTCCCCCACCGCCACCCCCCCGCACACCCCCACCCCACCCCCATCAACCCCACCCCCCCCACCCCCCCCACCCCCCCCCACCCCCCCCAAAACACTCCACACCCCACCCCCACACCCAACACACCCCCACCCCCCCCCCCCACCCAAACCCCCCCCACCAAGACCCTCAAAAACACGCCCGCCCACCCCCCCAACCGCCCCCCCCCCGCCCCAACTCCACCCACCGCCCCCCCCCCAATATACCCTCTCACACACCCCACCCAAACCCCCCACCCCCCACCACCCCACCGAAAAAAAAAAAAACCCCCCCCCCCCCCCCCCCCACCCCCCCACCCACACCCCCAAAACCTCCCCCACCACCCCCCCCCCATCACACCTCCAACACCCCCCCCCCCCACCCCCCCACCCACGCCCGCCCCTCGCCCCCCCTCCCACCCCCCCCCCACCCCCCCCCAACCCACCCCCACCCCCCCCCCCCCCGCTCCCCTACCACACACACACTCCCCCCTCCCCCCCCCTCCACCCATTCTAAACCCGCACCAGCTCACCACCCCAACCCCCCACCACCCCCCCACCCTCCCCCCCCCCACCACACCCCCCCACCCCCCCCAGACCTCCCCCCCACCCACCCCCCCCTCCCACCACCCCCCCACTCCCCCCACCCCCCCCCACCCAAACCTCCCCTCCCCACCACCCCACCACCCGCCCCCACCCCCCCCACCCACCCCCCCACCCCCCCAACCTCCCCCCACTCACACCCCCCCCCCCCCCCCCCCCACACACCCACCCCCACCCCCACCCGACCCCCCTCCCGCCCCTCTCCCCACCCTAACCCACCTCACCCTCCTCCCCCCCCACCCCCCCAACTCCCATATCCTCCCAACCCCCCCCCCAACACCACCCCCCCCCCGCCTCACCCCCTCCCACCTCCCACTCCCCACACCTCACCACCCCCCTCACACCCTCTCACAAACCCCTCACGCCCCCACCCACCCTCCCCCACCGCTCCGACCCCCAACACCCCCCCCCCATCGCAACTCCCCACCCCCCCAACCCATTCCTCGCCCAACACCCCCCCACTACCTCACCCCAACCCCACCACCTCGACCCCTACCCACCCGCAACCCCCCTCACACATGCTCACCCTCCATACCAACCCGCACCACCACTCCCCCCACCCCCCCCACACCCCCCCCCCCACCCCCCTACCCCCCCCGTCCCCCCACCTACCCTCCCTAGCACCCCCACTACTCCCCACCCCACAAACCCCTACCCTTCCCACGCCCCACCACCTCCCCCTGCCCCCCCCACCCAACCCCCCCCCCCCCCCACCACCCCTCACACGCTCAACACCCCACCCCCCCGACCACGCCCCCCCCCCTCCCCCCACACCCCCCCACATACCTCCCCCCCAACTCCCCCAACCCCAACATCCAAATACCACACCACCCCCTCCCCCACCCCCCCTCCCAACCCCCCCAAATAATCCCACCCGCAGCACCACCACCACCAACCACACCACTCCACCCCGCTACACACACCCAAACCCCCCCACCCCAACCCGCAACCACACAACCCCCTCCACCCACACACCATCCACCACCCCTCACCCCCCACCCCCACACACCCTCCCCACCTCCCCCCCCACACGCCCCCCACCCACCCCCCCCCCCATCCGCCCCCCACACCCCCCCCCCCCGCCCCTCCAATACCCTACCACCTCACACCCCACGCCCCCCGCCCACAACCCCCCCCACCCCCCCACCCCCCCAGCCCCACCCCACCCCACACCCTCTCCCCGCACCCCCCCCCACACCCCAACCCCACCCCCCCGCACCACCAAAACCGCCACTCAACCCCACCCACCCCCACCCGCTCACACGCCACCCCCAAAACCCCCCCCCCCCCACCCCCCCCCCAAACCACCCCCCCCTCCCCCCGCCACCTCCCCCACTCCACCCCCCACCCCACCCCCTCCACACATAGCTTAGAACTCCACCACCCCCCACCCCCCCGCACCCCCCCACCCCATCCCCCACCCCACCCCCCCCCCCCCTCCCCCCTCTCCCCCCCCCACACACCCCCACCACTACCACCCCCACCCTCCCCCCCACTCCCCCCACCAACACCACCCTCCCACCCACAACACCCCCCCCAAACCCCCCACCCCCCCCCCCCCTCTCAATAACCCCCCACCACCCCCCACCCACCCCAACAGCCCCAACCCCACACCCCCCCACAACACCACACCCCATCCAAACCACCCCTCCAACACCCCCACTCCCCCCACCCCCATCCCCACCACAACCCTCCCCAACTAACCCCACCCCCCCCACCCCCCCCCCCCCCCCCCCCCCCACCCCCCCCCCCCCCCCAAAACACCCACCCCCCCACCCCAACCCCACCAATCCAACCACCCCTCCCCCACTCACCACCCCCACCCCCCCCCCCCACCCCCCCACCACCCCCTCCCCCCCCACCCACCCCCCCCCCAACAAGCACCATCCCCCACCAGCCCCCACCCCCCCCTCCCCCCGACCCCCCCCGCCGCCACCCCGACCCACACCAAACCCATACCCCACCCCCCCCCCCACCCCCCCCACCAACCCCCACCTACCCCACCCCCCCCATCACCCACCCCCACCACCCCCCCTCCACCCCACAAAATTCCCGCCCACACCCCTCCCCCCCCACCACCCACCACAACCACCCCCCCCCCCCCCCCCCCCATCCCCCACCCCCTCCCCTACCCACCACTCACTACGCCCCCCCCCCCCCACCCCCACCACCCCCCCCTCCCCCACCCCGCCCCCCCCCGCCCAACCGCAACCCCCGAATCCTCCCCCACCACCCCACCCCCCCCCAAACAACCACCCCCCTCCCCCACCCTCCACCAACCCTAACCCCCACCCCCCCCCCACCCCCCTCCCCCTCTCCGCCCACACACCCACCCCACCTACCTCACCCCATCCCCATCATACACCCATCCCCCCTCCCTACCCCCCCCTACCTCCCACCACCCACCCCCACGCCCCACCTCCCCCCCCCCCCCCCACGACCCCGCCCCCCCTCACCCCCCACACTCATCACTCCACAACCTCCCAACGTACCCCGCACTTCCACCCCCTCACCTCACCAACGCAACCTCCACACGCCCACAACCCCTTACCGCCATCCACCCCCCATCCCCTCTACTACTCCACCCCCCCCCCCCGCACCCACCCTGCATACCTGGCCCACCTCCCCCCCCCACCCCATCCACCCCCCCCAACCCCCCCACAGCCCACACCCCCCGCCCCCCACAAGCCCTCACAACCCCACCCCACCCCCACCCCCACCCCCAACCCCCCCCACACCCCCCTAACATCCCCCCCCCCCACCCCCAACTGACTCCCCCCCCCCCCCCCCCTCACTCCCCCCGACCCCCCACCCCCCCACCCAACCAGACCAACCCCCCAACCACCCCACCCCCACAAACCTCCCCACACCCTACGCCCCCCACCCCCTCTCCACCTACCCCGCTCCACCTCCCCACCCCCCCCTCCTCCCCACAACCCCACTCCCCCCCAACCCACCCCCCCCCCCCCCACAACCCACTACGCCCCACGCCCCCCCCCCCCAAACTCCTCACTCACCACCCCCCCCCCCCACCCCCCCCTTATCTCCCCCTCCCCCCACACCACCCCCCATTCCCCGCAACCCCACCCCCCACCCACCTCCCACCCCCACCCGCCCACCACACCTCCATCACCCCCCCCAACCACCCCACCCCCCTTCCCTACCCCCCCCACCCTCCAAACCCGAGCACCCCAACCCCCCCCCCCTCCCCCCCCTCGCCCTACCACCCCCCCACCCACCTCCCAACCCCTTTTCCCCACTATCCCCCCCCCCCCCACCCCCCCCTTGTACACGCTCTTCCGCCCCCCTCCACCCCACCAACCATAACATCCTCACACACAAAACCCCCTAACAACCCCCCATACTCACACACCCCCACATCCCCCTCTAATCCCCCCCCCCCCCCCGCAACCCCAACCCACCCACCCCCATACAACTCCACCCTCCCCCCCACGCCCCAACCTCCCTAACACCCCCCCCCCCACCACCACCCTACAACCCAACCCCCCCCCCCCCCTACCAATCACTACCCGCCCCCCCCCCCCCACCCCCACCTCCGCCCCCCCCCTGCCCTCTCCCACCAACCCCTGCCCCCCACCCCCTCCCCCCCATTAACCGACCCGCAACCCACCCCCCCCCATACACCTCCTACCCCCCCCCCCTTTACCTTCCACCCTACATACACCCTCCCACCCCCCCCCCCCATTTCCCCCCCCCTCCCCCCCCACCGCAACCGCCACCCCTCCCCACACCCCCCTCCCCCACCCCCCCGCGCCCAATACCCCCCACCACTCCTCCCACATCCCCCCCCGTCCTCTACAACCCCCACTCTCCCCATCCCCCGCACACCCCCCCCCCCCCCCCCTCACCTCCCACAACTCATCCCCAAACCGATAACTCCCCTATCCCCCAAATACACCACCCCAAATGAACCTCCCCCCCTTACCACCCGCCCACCCCTCCACCCCCCACCTCAACACTTTCCCTTCCCACATCCCCTCCACACCCCTCCACAACACCCACAACCTCCCTCTCCCCCCCCACCCACCCCGCTACCCTTGCCACCCCCCTCCCCCTCAACAACACACCCAACAACTCCCCCCTCCCCCAAACCCCCTCACCCCCCCCCCTCCCCCCCACCACCCACTCCACCCTACCAACACCCCCCCCCCACCCACCCCCTTAACCCACTCAAACCCCCCCCACCCCACCACACTCCCCACCCCCCCCCCCCATAACCCCCCCTACTTTATACAGCACCCCACACTACCCCCCCCGCCCACCCAACCACCCCCACCCCCCCAACCTCACATACACCCACCATCCACTCCCACCACCCATCCCCCCCCCCCCACCACCCAACCCCACCCGCCCCCCCCACCCCAACTCCCTCCCACCCACCCCCCTCCCCCCCCTACCCCGCACCACCCAACTACTCACCCCCCACCATACCCATCCCCCCCCCCCTCCCCCACTTTCTATCCAAACCGACTCCCCCAACCACCACCAACCCAAGACACCCCACACCCACCCCCCAAACCCACCCACCCCCCCCCCTACCACCCACTCCACCATACTCCCTCCCTCCCCCCAACCCCCCCAACTCACAACTCCCTCGACCACCAAACCACCCTCCAACCTCAACAAACACACCCACCTTCCACCCCACCCCCCCCACCCCTATCCCCCCCACCACCCCCTCACCTCACCCCCTCCCCCACACCACCCCTCCCGCCACCCCTCCAACCACACCCCCCCCCCTCATCCACACACAACACCACCACCCCCCCCCTCCGCCCCCCCAAACCCCACCCCTCCCTCCCCCCCCCCCCCACCACTCAAACCCCCCCCACACAACACCCACCCACCCATCAACCCCCCTCTTCCCCCACACCAACCACCCCCCCCCACCCCCCCACACCCCCCCAATCTAGCACCCACCCACCCCCCCCCCCCAAAAACACACCCCCCCCCCCCCCCCCCCTCCACCTATACCAACCCGACCACCATCACCGCACCACCACGCCCCACCCCCTCCCCCCATCAACCGCACACCCCCACCAACCCCACACCCACCACACCCCCCCCACCCCCCCACCCCCAACCCCCCCCCACCCCCCCCCCCCGCCATCCATCCCCCACACCCACATACCCCAACACCAACCCACACCCCGCCCCCACACCCCACCCCCCCCCCCCCCTCCCACCACGCACCCCCACCCCGACCACCCCCCCACCCCCCCACCCAACCCCATCCCCCCCCCCCACCCACCCCCCCCCAACCACCACCCCGACCCAACCCCCCCCCACCCCCCCCACCCACCCCACCCCCCCAACTCCCCCCACCCCCACCCCCACCCCCCCCCACCCCCCCCCCACACACACCCCCACCCACCCACCACCCCCGAAACCCCCCCACGCCCCACACCCCCCCCCGACCCCACCCCCACCTCCACCCATCCCCCGCCGCACCAACCCACCCCCCCCCCCCCACCCCCTCCCCCCACGCCCCTGACCCCCCCACCCCCCTACCCCCCCCGCCCAACACCCCCCCCCCCCCCCCACACCCCAAACACCCCCCAACACCACACCACCCCCCCAACACCCACCACCCCAACAACCCCCCCCACAAACCCAACCCCCCCCCCCCCTACCCCCGCCCCCCCACCAAAACCCCTCCCGCCCCCCCCCACCCCCCCTCAAACCACCCCACCCCCCCCCACCCAACACCCCCCCCCAACCCGCTCCCCCCAACATCCTCCCATCGATCAACCCCCCCAGCCACCCCCCCACACACCCTTCCCCACCCCCGACCCACACCCCCCACCCCACCACCCCCCCCATCCCCCCCCCACCCCCCAACCCCCCCCCCCCAACCACACTCTATAACCACCCAAAAACCCACACACCCTCCCCCCACCCCAACCCCCCCCACGCCCCCAACCACACCCCCCCCCCCCCCACACCCCCCACCCCCCACCCCACCCCCCCCCCCACCCCCCCCCACCCCACCTCCCACCCCATCGCCCAAAACCCCCCCCCACACCCCCCACCCACCCCCCCCCCTCCCCCCCCCACCACCCCTCCAACCACACACCACCCCCCCCCCCCCCCCCCCGCCCCCACCCTCCCCCCTCCCCCCACCCCCCCCCCCCCCCCCCACCCCCCCCACCCCCCCCCCCCCCCCCCCCCCCCCCCCCCCCCCCCCCCCCCCCCCCCCCCTCCTCACCCCCCACGCCACCCCCCCCCCACCACCCCCCACCCCCGCCCAGCCCACCCCAACCCCCCACCCCCACCCCCCCCCACACAAACCCCCCCCGCCCCCCCCCGACCCCACCCTACCCACCCGCCCCCCCCCCCCCCAACATCCAACCGCCCCCCCCCCCCCCAGAGATAACCCCCACCCCCCCCCCCTCCCCCCCACACCCCCCCCACCAACCCCCCCCCCCCCACCCCCCCCCCCCCCCTCCCCCCCCCCCACCCACTCAACCCCCCACCTAACCCCCCCCCACCTCACCCCACCCTCAACCCCCACCCCCCCAACCACACCAACCCACACCCCACACAACCACCTCACACCACCCCCCCACCACACCCCCAAACCCCCCCACCCCCCCCCCCCAACCCCACCAAAACACAAACACACCCCACGCCCCTCCCACCCCCACCCCACCCCCCTCCCACCCCCCCCTCCCCCCCCCCACCCCCCCCCCCCCCACAGACACACCCTCCCCCAGCTATGATTAAATCCACTCCCACCCCCACCCTACCCCCCCCCCCCCCCAAAACCCCCCCCCACCCCCACTCACCTCACCCCCCCCCCCAACCCCACCCCCCCCCAACCCCCCCCCCCCACCCCCAATCCACCTCCCCGAACCATGACTCCGTCCAAACTCCCTCACCGCAAGCCCCACACCTCACACCACACACGCAGTCTGAGACAAATAAACCCACAAGATCAACTCCATCATCCACGAGTTAAACAAAACGGTGTACATGACTAACAACGACCACTTTTTAAAT
The DNA here is from genome assembly GCA_026074375.1 of Tanacetum coccineum. NCBI lineage: Eukaryota > Viridiplantae > Streptophyta > Magnoliopsida > Asterales > Asteraceae > Tanacetum > Tanacetum coccineum. The sequence continues at coordinate 68,553 of BQNB010007706.1, read as the reverse complement.
AATATTATTTACTAATACCCATTTAGTAGCAGAATTCTTTCAGACTACCCTATTATCGATAAGAACAACCCCCTTCATGAGGATCAAAGCATACACACTATAAGGCTAATTCACTGTCCGACTTTCCACTTCCGCTTTGTCCAACGCAACTCTGCCAGTCGTGCCACTTGGAAACACAAAGTAGAGACGCCACTAAAAATCGTCCTATCTGGACTTTTTGGCTAACTGAAATACACATTCTTTAATTCTATATCACCATGAATATCGCTTAATACTTTCCCTTTTGTGCTGTACGCGTCTATTTCAGGCGTTCTGTTTATAGTTTCAAACATCTTGGAAGCTGCAGCTCTACCTGCAGCAAATGCACTTAAACAAGGAGACGCGTTTCGAATAGTCCTGCACAAAAAATGCAATGTACTTAACAAATTTCTTTTTACATTATTTGGTTTATAAAATATGTTGGCGCTTAAAGAGAAACGGTAAATAAAAAAGGATCAAAGAATAGCACTTACGCAGATCCAGTCAGCACAGCCATAATTCGTTAAACCCGGTTCTCCATGTATCCCTTTTCGAGTATCATCTTTGGACCCATACCACACGGCCACATGCTAACTAAAGTATATGATTGAAAGCATCGATCCAAGACCAAGGCCAGCAGCTAGGCCTTCGTTAACGCTAGATGTGTAAGCATCTATAAGAGAATTATCATAATCTACCACAGCTTTTTTCTCCCCGGCAAAAGAAGCAACCTAACGCCCCAACAATAGGCCACGTTTATCTGAATATGCATACGACTTTTGTATGCGATGGTAACCTTAAAATAGTTGTATAGAATAAAAACCAAATATACTTTTGGTTACTTTTCTAGTATATAAAGTAAACAAGTACTTGGGTGGCTTTTTTATTATTCTTACCGTCCTGATTGATCCAACGGTTTGCTCGACTACAGTGGCTGCTTTAGCACAAGCCTTTTGGCTCCGCGACGCCATCTTGGATATCACTTTTGACATAACTACGCCAGAGATCACCAGCGGAGGTACAGAAATTAACATGACAAGCGTCAGAAGCCATCCCTTGACGAATGCTATCAAGAAACCTCCAACAAATGTTGCTAGTAGCTGTATGAATTTGGCAACCTAAAAAACCAGATGAAACATTTGATTACTTGTTCTTCAATCTAAGTTTTGTACAACATTTGTAATTAAAACCTTCTCCCCCATGGCATCTTGTATAAGGACGGTATCGCCAGACATCCTGCCAACAACTTCCCCCGTATTCATTTCCTTGTCGAAGAAAGAGACATCTTGTCTCAGTATGTTTTTTAGATATAAAGTCCTAATTCTTGCAGCCTGTCTTTCTCCAGTTACCATCCACATTGCCACCTCTACGAAACACAAAAATATTTTTAGGATCATTTTTAGTGCAGTTACTCCTAAACTTACGTAATTTGACTTAAACTTAACAAAATAACTACGAATCAATCACACACCGCTTCAGAGTATTAAGTCGGTAACATTTTTACTTACGCAGAAATGATGCAACACCAGCTCCAATAGCCAGGTAAACAAATTTCAGTGATACCTTGGAAACAGCATGGAGCACATCCTTGTCATTCTGGTTCTCACCAAAAGAATCAATAAGTTTGCCGAAAATAACAGCCATGATGGGCATGCATATTCCATTACCGATGGCACCAATTGTACCCGTGATCATCAAAATGTAATCAGTGGAATCTGCAAATGCAAAGAGCTTATAGAATGGGACACTCTCTTTCTCGTTTCCTTTCATCACACCAGCTTACGCAATGATTGTCGGATTCGTAGGCTTTATTTTTCTTTCTCATGTCTTAATATATGATTTAATTAGACAATGATTTGATAACTTAATAAGTCAATGATTTTTTAGTGTTTACTTGTCATTTGAAAAACATAAGCATGCTCAATTATATAATACTTGCAAGTAGTCATTAGATTAAATGATATATAAGTCTAGATGCTCCATTAATGTATACTGGATTTTGAATATAAAAACACTAAAAACATAAAAATATCAAAAAAATTTAGACTGATTAACAAGTTGAACATAAGTAAAAAGAGATAAAACAATCAACTAGATGTCTAGTTACATGTGCATTACCTAAAGATGCTTTACTATATAAGGAGAAACATGTGCTTGTTATGGATTAGATCTTGTTTTCCAAGTTTTTACTGCTTAGTTCAGCTTATCGTACTCTCAAATATTTAGATAATAAGCAGTTTAAAGAAGCAAAGCTTGAAACCCTCAACGATGTTTATCTTTTGTACTAAAACACAATTCCAAAAACTCCCTAAATGTATAGATCAAATTATGTCTTGTATAGTGAGGCGATATTACCTAAGAGCTCACAGTTAGCTAGAACAGAAGCACATAACATATAAACATGTCTTATAATTTGCAACATAGTAGATCATTGTTGTAACTCGATACTACCATATAGTTTCAGAAGCATCAAGATCAAGTTTATCGATCTTGTAAGGATTATATTAGAGGTGTAACTCTTGACTATGAAGATATAGTAACTTATACTATCACATTTTTCAGGACAATGATATTAACTCTGTTGTATCATGATATAACGAAGCAGATCTTATATGCCATTATAAGGTTGCAACTGTTGAGCTCAAGTTGTCATATGCAACGCAACTAAAGATGCATAGAATCCGCCATCAATATTGATTAGATCATCGTGCTTTCCTTTCTCGACGATGACTCCATTTTTCACAACCGCAATCAAATCAGCTCCTTTAATAGTTGTCAAGCGATGAGCAACTACAAATGTTGTCCTGTTAACCATCACCTTATCCAACGCGTCTTGAACAACTTTTTCTGACTCAGCATCCAACGCGCTTGTAGCCTCGTCCAGTAGTAGTATCTTGGGACTCTTCACAATCGCTCTAGCAATAGCCACTCTTTGCTTCTGCCCTCCTGACAGTTGCACACCCCGTTCCCCTACCTCTGTATCATAACCTCCGTGTAACCCACTAATGAACTTGTGGGCATTGGCTAGTTCAGATGCAGCTACTATTTCAGCCTCAGTTGCTTCACCGTCCTTTCCATAACTAATGTTTGCTCGGATGGTGTCATTGAACAACGAGGGTTCTTGACTCACCAGACCCATCTGCAGCCTAAGCCACTTGAGCTGAAATTTTTGTAACTCCACTCCATCGAGTGTAATACACCCTGAATCCGGTTTGTAGAATCTTTGGAGAAGTGAAATAACCGTCGATTTCCCACTCCCACTCTCGCCAACCAACGCGACCGTTTTCCCACTATTGATCATTAAACATAGATCACAAAATATCTCGACATCTGGTCTAGTGGGATATCTAAAACTAATGTGATGAAGCTCGATTTCCCCTTTGACCGTGTCTAATGTCATTCCTGATTCATCACTCGGGTCAATCTCTGACTTCCGGTCTAGAATATTAAATACCGATACAGCAGAACTCATGGCTTTGCCTGTATCAGGTGCAAATGAGCTTGATTGGGAAACTGCATATGCTGTCATTGTTAGAGCAAAAAAGACCCGAAAAATGTCTGAATATGTAGTGATTCCCGCCTCAACAAACCGAGCACCAGCGTAAAAACTAGCTGCATACATAATAAATAGTAACGAATTTGATACACCAAACCCGACCCCACTGATTAAACCTTGATGTATACCTTTCTTCTTAGGAGTGTCACATTTATTTCTGTACTCTTTCACCAATTTCTCTTCTGCACAAAAAGATGCCACTGTCCTTATACTCCGAACTGCATCACTCGCCACCTGACTCGCTTCCTCGTACATAGCCTTAGCATCATTACTAAACCCTTTAATGAATTTTACCTGAACATATCCGTTAACTCCTACTAACGGAGCAAGAGCAAGAATCACAAGGGCTAATTGCCAGCACGTGGAAAGAGCTATGGTCACACCAACAACAACAGAAGATAGATCCTGTACAAGCTGAGCAAGCGCATCTCCAACTAAACCACGAACACTGGCTGCATCTGCTGACAGTCGTGCACCGATAGCACCACTTGTGTTCTCACTCTTATCAAACCAACCAACCTCCATATTTATCACTTTCTCAAAGCATAACAATCGTGTCCTTCTTATTAGTTTAGCACCCGCAACAGAGAAAAAATATGATCTCCCGGTAAATGAAAAGAGCGACACTACTCCCACGAGTGTGAACATTAAAGCCCAGAATATTGAGTCTCTTTTCATCTTATGGTGTGGTTCAAAGAAGATCTTAATCATGCTAGATATCAGTATGCCGAAAACTGGTAGGACTATTCCGTTAGCTATAGCTGCAATTGATCCAATTACTAGTATGGGTATCTCGGGCTTGTTAAGATAGAAAAGGCGTTTGAGTGGGACTTTGGGAGGCTTTTTTGTCGGTTCCTCGACTCGAGTGGCTTCAATCTCCATGGACTCGGGGACACTATCTTGTGTCGGCATGATAACATGGTGACTGCTAGATGACTTCGGGCTTACTGGCTGCTGGTGGGATGGCCTTCTGACTTGTGAGGTATGCTGTCCTGAATCGGTATTAACCTCTTGCAATCTTATAAGTTGAGCGTATGCTCCTTCAGGATCCTGGAGTAACTCTAAATGAGATCCTGTTCAATCATTAAGTACTAATTGTTAAAGTTCTGATTATGGTAAGGAACTACTGTATTTCATAAAAAATGCAACGGATTTGATCTCATTATTGAGTAACCAAACTTTGACATATTTTTTGCACGCGAGGGAAACCTCAACTCAGCCACCTTTTGGCGACTTGGCGAGGTAAACCCTTGACTCTACAGACAATCTCACAACACCCCTTATCAAGTCTGGAAATCAGATCATAGTCTACATTTGTTATGCAACTAACCCCTTTCAAAAACAAAAACGAATTTGAATAAGATTATAGAAACATCAAACAAAAAACTACCTTTTTCAACCATCTTTCCACGATGAATGACAGCAATCATATCGGCATTTCTGACTGTGCTAAGACGATGTGCAACAATAACGGTCGTTCTATTCACCATTATCCTATCCAAAGCCTCCTGCACAACTCTCTCAGATTCTGCATCGAGTGCACTTGTTGCTTCATCCAAAAGGAGAATACGAGGATCTTTAAGAATCGCTCTTGCTATAGCGATTCTTTGCTTCTGTCCACCAGATAGTTGAGTTCCATGTTCGCCAACCATAGTATCCAGTCCTTTAGGCAGTTGATCGATAAATCTAGCAGCATTTGCAAGCTCGACCGCCACTCTAATCTCATCATTAGAAGCACCATCTTTCCCATACATAATATTATCCTTGATACTCGATGTAAACAAAACAGGTTCTTGGCTAACAAGACCGATTTTCTTTCTAATCCATTTTAGTTGAAATTCTTTCAGATTAATATTATCGATAAGAACTTCCCCCTCTTGAGGATCGTAAAATCTCTCTATTAGGCTGATCACCGTCGACTTTCCACTTCCACTCTGTCCAACCAACGCTGCAGTAGTGCCACTTGATACAGAAAATGAAAAGCCACTGAATATCGGCTCATCTGGTCTTGTTGGATAACTGAAATATACATTCTTCAATTCTATATCACCGTGAATATCGCTTAATACTTTTCCCTTTGTATCATAAGCGTCTATTTCAGGCTTTCTGTTTATAGTTTCAAACATTTTGAACGCTGCTGCCTGACCAGTAGCAAAGGCACTCAAACACGGAGTGCCTTGCCGAATAGACCTGAAGAACCATTCTAAGATTGAGCACAAATTTTAAAGAGAAGTAACAACATTCCATGTACCATTCAGTTTTTAACGATACTTGCAACATACTTACAGTTTCTTTTACCAAAAAAATGTAATATGTTGCATTGAATAGTTAGAAAAAACTAAATTTGCCTCTATCAGTTGAAGTAAATGGTAAAAAGACAGACTAAAAGAAACCTGCAATCCAATGTAATATTCACTTTTCGAGTATGTTGCACGTGTCAGTAAAAAATGAATAATAATAGACAAAGAATGCTACTCACGAGGATCCAGTAAGCACGGCCATAATTACGTTAACCACAGTCCCACCAGTGTACCCTCTTTCAAGTATCATCTTTGCACCATACCAGACAGCCAATGCGTAACTACAGTACATGATACAAAGCATCGATCCAAGACCAGCGCCAGCAGCCAGGCCTTCATTAACACTAGAATTATAAGCATCGATAAGCGAATTTTTATAATCTGCCACAGCTTTTTTCTCCCTTCCAAAAGAAGCAACCTATAACGAAAAAAATAGCAATTAGTAAAAAATCCAAGTCAGGTGATGCATGCATTATCCATATCTGTAAGATTACCGTCCTGATTGATCCAATTGTTTGTTCGACTACATTGGCTGCTTTTGCATAAGCTTTTTGGCCCCGTGCCGCCATCTTGGATATCACTACTGACATAACTGCACCAGATATCACCAGTGGAGGAATCGTCAACAGCATAACAAGCGTAAGAAACCACCCCTTGATGAATGCTATCACAAAACCACCTACAAATGTTGCCACGAGCTGTGTGAATTTTCCAACCTTGCAAAACCAAAAATAACATTTATTAGTCACTTGCTTCCGACTTAAGTTTTGTACTAATTCGAGGACGAAAACTAAAAAAAACAACCTTTTCCCCCATGGCATCTTGTATGAGGACGGTATCTCCAGACATCCTGCTAACAACTTCACCTGTATTTGTTTCCTTGTCGAAGAAGGCGACATCTTGTCTCAATATGGTCTTTAGATACAAATTTCGTATTCTTGCAGCCTGTCGTTCTCCCGTTGCCATCCACAGTGCCACCTCTATGAAACACACACACAATTTAGAACATAGGGTACTTACGAAACGCGATAATGAGATTCACTTTCATGAAAGCAACACCAAGCACCCCTTGAGAGGATTAGTACTTACGAAGGAATGATGTAACACCAGACCCGACAGCCAGGTAAACAAATTTCAGCGATGCCTATGACAGCACAGTATATAGTAAGATAAGTAGCTGTTTTGGTGGTGAAACAAGTAATATGAAAATAAATATCGAAATTTTTGTAACGTACTTTGGAAACAAGATGGACCACGTCCTTGTTGTTCTGATTCTCACCTAAAGAATCAACAACTTCGCCGAAAACAATAGCCAAGAGAGGCATACATAATCCATTACCAATAGCACCAATAGTACCCGCTATCATCAACATGTAATCAATAGAATCTGCAAACGCAAAGAGCTTATAAAACGGGACACTCTCACTGCTCTCTTTTTTCTTTTCTTTCGTCATTTTGGTCATTGATGCAATTTTGTAAGCTGGAGCCGAAAAGTTGAAACTTATGTACGAAAACTCTCGAAAGGAACTAGGTTCATGATTAAGTGAATGAAAACAATAATGTCATTATAAAGGCAAATGAAGGAGAAAAAGAAAGGACATGACTACACTGTCCCATGGCATGCATGATTTCTTATAGACTAATTCAAAGACTAGCAACAGACAAACCACTAACTAAATTTCAAAAAAGAAAAACAAAAAAAATTAACTAACTTGAATAAGGGGGTGTTTGTTTCGGCTTATGGCTTATTTGGTTTTGGGCTTATGTTTCATAAGCTCACTTTTTGTGGCTCATTTTGAAACTTTTCGGCTTATATAAGTTTATTATGTCATAATGAACTTATATAAGCCGAAAAGTTTCAAAATAAGACACAAAAAGTGAGCTTAGGAAACATAAGCCGAGAACCAAACAAAGCCATAAGCCGGCTATATTATAAGCCAAAATAAAAACCCCCTAAAAATTAACCCAAATAAATAGAACGGTTGAACAAGGAAGCAATTTCAAGTTTCAAAATCTATATACGCATGTTCTCCCAACTTGCATGAAAGTACTATATGAAAAATTGGGTACATGTCAAACTTGATGATAACCGCACAAACCAGTTCTAGAGAACTTTCCTTTTAGGGAAGGTTTGCGTGCCTCTTAACGCGCCTTAAATCAAAATATTGTTCTTTCGAATAAAATTTCGTTTTAGTTGATTTAGGCATGAAATGTCACATATATGGATTTTAGCTGTTTTGTGTCATGTGTCATATATGAGATGGTGTTTTTAGTCGAAAACCAACCAAACCCTAACCATTAAGACGAACCCGTCTGAACCTCAAACCAAATAGTTCCGGCCACTCAAAAACCGATTGGTTACTAGTACATGTAACATGTAACATGCCGTAAAAAATGCAACCATGAACGTAATCTGGAAATGTAGCATCACTTGTTGGACACGGCCGCATGTCCAGCAAGTAATGCTATATTTCCAGATTAGGCAGGACAGCAAATACAATTAGAAAACTAGAATGCTTATGCAGGTCAATTTTATAGCAATAATTCCACATCAATAATTCTACAGCCACATATACATATACTATATAGTGTCATGTCATGATCAGGCTTTATTCATATCTTTTTCTTTTTTTTTATATTACCTAGTTTTTGACTCGACATTGCGAGCCGACTAATCCCGGGGTGACTACCCTTTTGGATAGCCAGAGTCGGCGCAGATGAACCTTTGTGGCCACAAAGGGACTAATTTTCTCCTCGTTGGATTCGAACCATTGACCTCCCAGTATTCTTACCAACCTCTCGTGTTAGCTTTAGTGGGCTCTATTAAAACTTTAACCCTTATAGAAAATTGGTTTAATAGATATAAAGCTCTTGTGAACTGAATTATTGACTACTTTATTTGAAAAAAAAAAAAAAAGAGGTCACCTTTATATCATCATGTGATGCATGTCTTCATAGAAAAAAGATACAAATAATTATATGTTTGTGATAAACGTGTGTTTCTTGGTCATGAATCATGATTGTGTTTATTATTGATGATTGTGATTATTAGTATCAGAGTTTGTGCAAAAGTTGATACAAGGAAATGAAGGCATATGAACTCGGCTAATATAATATTCGGTCTTGGCAAGAGCGAAAACATGAACCATTATCTGTATATTTCGTGTTTGCCTTTACCGTTATACCTTATATTTGATCTAGACAATAGCGAAATTATATACCAAAAGGACTACTATTTACATATCATCCAAATGATGGGTCCAAGGCGTTGAATCGGTCAATGACACCATCTGAGCTGGCATTGCGGACGTTAGGGACGGTGATGCAAAGACTGCAATACAATGGATGGAGAAAGACTAAAGAGTGGGTGCAAATGTCTGATGAGCAGAAGCATAGCAGTGATCGCTAAAGTGGGTGTGACGAGTTCCAAGATACTACTGCTAGATTAGGCTACCAGCGCATCGATTGTTTAGATTTAGTTGAATAGAGATGGTAAACATGACCACAGTGGCGGTCGCTCATACAGCTGTCAGAAGAGTAGTCATCGTGGAGATCAAATAACATGACAACCCAATCAATATCAAGCACGGATTCTGAACAGCTTTATATACAGACCTGAAGTGAAAGAGTGAAACGAAATGAAATGCACAACCGTGTTTTCAAAGTGCAGCTCTCACCCTGCTTGGTTAGAATTGCGTTATCGCGTTTTCTGAACACAATAAACAGATAATTTCCTCCGCAACTTAGTAAAATTCACCTGCTCTGCAGGGCTTACTTCAGGAAAAACAAATACACAATATTAAGACATTTTATCATAACAAGTTACTCACTCTGTTATAAAGTTGCCTAAAACTAACCTCCTTGGACTGTTCATATATGAACTCCTCTCGTGTCTTGCAAAGGAAGTCCAGTAGTAACACCAGATGTGTATATGACGGAACAGAACAACACATCAACTAAAGTGCACACGCCTATTTGGTAATTATGTGATCTCTCACACTCGCAAGTCGCAACTTTAGAGGGCAAATCTAATCATCTAATCATATACATGTATTTGAAATAAGGTTTGATCTAATGAGATGATTAACCGAATATTCCTTGATAATCCTTATCAGAAACTTTCTGGGGAGAACACGAGTCAAGTTATGGAACTTTCTGGGGAGAACAATCACAAGAGCCTTTTAACTTGTTATGAAACAACTAAAGCTTCTAAACTTGTGTCAATGATGGTTTGTCTTCATTCATCTTTAACCAAAGCATCATAAATTTAATATTCATTGGAAGAGATCATTTAGGTTGTTGACTGCAGTATGAACAAGAATTGTCCTGTCCTGTTTGTGTAGCATAAGTTGTTCCCGGAAACTGAAAGCACATGCGTATTTGGTGGTTAAATAAATTGCAGAAACTATATATGTCATTTAGGATTTTAGTTAGGTTTGCGTGAGCCGTAGGTAGGGCAAAGTTTCCAAGAGCATGATAACATGCTTCCAAGTTAAAAATAGCATTAATCAAGTCTGGGACAATGATTTCTAGTCCTAAACCATGAACCTAAAGTAGATCCGACAATGAGATTGAAACGCATGTCAAACTCAATGGCAAAAATGAGGAGAGAAAAAAAGCCTATGTCATGTATCAAAAAATGAACGATCAGGCATACGTTTACGTTAATGTTACGTCTATTTATCATTACTCCTAGATGGCTAGATCTGATATCTACAAATTGCAAACATAAAAAATAGATGTGCATAAATCTCAAGACATTACTAAAACACCCCTGCCATATTAATCGCCCTGCACACATAAGTAATAATCTATTTATCGATATGTAATACCAAAATGGTGACCCTGAGGTCAAAGTGTCAAACCCCAGTACACAGTCACCTCACTTGCTCTTATGAGCAAGTGATAAAAGGCCATGTGGACACCAAAATACTAACGAGTGTCCTGTACCAAGCATGAATCAAAGAAAATCCCAAGTCATTATGAACTAAGGGACTTATGGTAGCTAATTAAGCTGTCATAAAACAAGCTATAGAAACTTAAGCACTTCACTAGCATACACTGCTCGATACATAAAAAGTGTCCTAAACCCCAAATAATTATGCACTCTAAGGTTCTTTACTTAATCAAGTCCTAACCCCTTACTCGTGTGAGTCAACATCCAGCTTCCATTTTCACAGGGTAAAGGTTAACCGAAACCGGCCTGGCCTAAATACAAGCAAAATGAACTTCCCCTCCACCATAAGTATCAACGATTCAACCCATGACTCAAATCATACGACTCGAAGCTTGCCTTTCCTTACACTCATGCACTTATGATGGCTAACTAAACGATCATAAAACAAGACGTATAAACATAAAGTGCATTATAGGATTATCAGTTTATCACTAGCATACACTGCTTGAGATAAACAAGTGGCGTGTACCAAGCCACTAAGCACACTAAGGTTCATTACTAACCAACTGGGCTAGCTCAGTTGGCCACCAAGATTCCTTAGGGGCTTGGGGAGGGGATGTTTGGCTAGGGGAGGTCTTGAGTTCAAGTCCCACCCGGGACTTTTACCCCTTCAGGCGGAATAGGAGGAACGGGTTCAGGGTACAGCATACTGCCCAATTGGAACCTGAACCACTAACAACCAACAAGTCGTTCTAAAAAAAAAAAAAAGAGGTTCATTACTTGAATTAGCCCTAGACTCGTAGCAGCAAGCAACAATACAGTATAAAACAAGAAGCCAATGAACACAAATAAACAATAGCTACAAAAGCTGCCTTTTATGATTGATATTGTGTGAAATGAATATCGTCGTTGTACAAAACACTACATCGTCATACAAACAACCAGCTCGGTGCAAAGCACAAATTCTACACAACATATCACAAAACTTATGTTAATTTTTTCTACGGAAACAACAAAAAGAGGGCGAGAACATACTAACTTCATTATTCTTCTCTAGCAAGCAACATCTTGCAATTAAAACCGTCACGCAAAAGCTGGTCAACTGCATCCCTAAATTTAATATAATCATCAATGGTATTATAAACCTGATGAGAAATCCTAGCATACCCTGTTACAAAACCACCACTCTCATCCCTCTGTCCAACTAACTCGTCTCTCAACGGCTGATAATGTATCGGAACTTCTACACCAAAACGATCTCTAAAACAATTCCTCAACCTCAACGCATCATCATCGCTCAAAACCCCCAAACTCGACGGCAACCCAACCATAGCCATACTCGGACACATCTCCGGCGGCGCACCCAAACTCGTCCCCCAACTCTTCGCCAACATCTCCCCCATTTCCACAACCGCGTCATGATTCCTCTTCATAATCCCCTCAATCCCGCCTTCAAACCTATTAACAAACTCGAAAACCTCCGGCACAACCAACTGCGCGCTATAATCCCTAGTCCCGATCCACGCACTCTCAATCGCTAACCCATTCCCATACTCATGCGACACAACCGGATGATGCAAATCCTCGTCAACTCCCTTCCTACAATACAAAACCGCCACACTCGGCGGACAAAAAAACCACTTATGCAAATTACTCACATAAAAATCCGCCCCAATCTCCTTCACGTCAACCCTCACACTCCCAATCGCATGAGCCGCGTCAACAAACACCCTATCCACACCTTCCTCCCTACACACCTTAACCAACTCCTTAACCGGCATTATCACACTAGGCATCGACGTTATATGATCTATTATCGCTAACCTAACCTTCCTCCCTCCCTCCCTCCCCTTAACCAAGGCGTCCCTAAACACATCTATTATCTCCTCACTAGAGTTTATCGGAAACGGTAAATCAACTATGAGGACGTCCCCACCCGCGCGCCTCACATACGCGTCAATACTCATCTTAACCGCTTTAAAAGCGCAACTAAACATAACAACAACATCATTTCTCATAAACCTACCCTCACTAAACCCCCAGGAGACATTCTGCAACACAATCGCGGACGCAGTGGTCGCGTTATCGACTAACGCGACCTCGGAAACGTCGTCCGCGTTGATAAGGGTTTGGATAAGCCTCCTGGAGGTTAAAATCTGTTTAGGCAAAGTGTTGAAGAAGAATTGGTCAGGCTGGGAGAGGAAATGGAGGTGGGAGAGGTGTTGGGAGGTTGTGATGGTTTTCGGGACGCTGCCGAAGCTGCCGTTGTTGATTCGGGCGGTTTCGGGGGCGTGGTGGGCGAATTCGGAGAGGATTTCGGATTGGGTTATGAGTTGGGTTAGTTTAGGCTTTTTTATAAGGTGATTGTGATTAATATTATCATCATCATTATCATGGTTTCTGATTTCACCCATTGAAAGGGTTTGATTTTAGTGTGTGTTAATGGAGTTTCTAGGGTTTGTTCATTTCGGATTTCTTTTTGGGGTGCGATTTGCCGAGTCACGGAGAGTGGATGCGGATCAGTGGGGGTTATGTTTACGATTTGGTCCCTCTAGTAATGAATCAGTTTACTTACGACTACCTCCGTCCTAAAAGATTAAGATCCTCTCATGTTCATTTGAACATGAGGTAATGTTGTGCTTTATGTGATTGTATATTTGATATTTAAATCAAATATACAATCACACAAAGCACAACATTACCTCTCATGGAGGATCTTTTTCCGTCCTAAAATAACATTTTGTTTCTGAATTTTATTTTTTTGAATGAAAGAAAAAGGTTTGAGATTGTAATAAAAAAAATTATGTTTTCGAAATTTTTTAGGAGAGAAGAATAAAGTAAAGGACACTAAATTACATCAAATTTACTCTCGTAATCTTCTTCCCAAATTAAAATGAAATGCAGTGATGTTGATTTTACACTTTGTTCCCGAGTGTAAAACGAAATAAAGAGGACAAAGAAGAGAGAAGATAAGAGAAGAGGGAAAAAATTGATTTTTAATTTTGTGTTCCCTAGTTGGAAAGAAAAGAGAAGAAGTGAGACCAAGCCTAAACTTCCACTTCTCTGTGAATCATCACAGTTTGAGAAGAAGATTAGAAGGGGAATTTGGCATAATTTACTTCTCTCTTCTCTTCTTTTCTTCCCACAAAAAACTTAGAAACATAATTATTTTTTAATTTTCTCTCCACTTCTCTTTTTTTCTTTCCAAATAAAAACTCATTAACACTTTGTTCCTAAGTTTTGAAAATAAAAGAAGAGAAGAGAAAAGTTAAAAATAGACAGAAAAGAAGAGGAGATGAATGAAATTTAACTTTTTATATTATGTTCTTGAGTTATGAGTGAATGAAAGTGATAAGTGATGATTTTACAAGTATACCATTAATCTATCTATTATACTTAAAGATTGAGTCTTATCATTTATTGTGGAGGCTTCAAAATGTGTAACACAAGCTTTGAATATTGTACAAATCCAAATGAATAAATGGTCTGCTCGATGCTTAAATGTTGTAACCCAAGCTTTAGAATATGTACAAAACTAAATTCAATACAATAAAAATATGAATAGTTATAGGAGTTACAAACAAGCTTGAGGGTATTAATATGGGGAATAATATCGATCAATAAAATCCATAACAAAAACAAACACCCACCACTTCACCTTTTTCTCTCTAAGGTTCCTCTAAAACACACATTAAAATGGTATTTCATCTTTTTTATCCCCCGTCAAACTTATATGTCGTTCAATCGTTATTGTAATGTCGTTTAATCGTTATTTGTTTAATTGATGTCAATTTGATATATATGTTTCGTGAATTAATTTAAATTGATTTAATTATATAGTTAGGGCTTTGTTGTTTGTTTGTTTGTTTAATTATATAGTTATGGAATGAGTCAGGATGCGGTTTTATGGGTTGCGGCATCATTCTGAGGTATAAGATTTGTGATTTTGTTCTTTGTTGCAAATTTTAGTTGGATCAAAGTATTAATGAATACTCGAGTGATTTTGATTGGTTTTCGCAGGTTTATGTCAGGGAGGAGGGTAGGAGCATCGTTACGAGCCAATGGATCCTGAAATGGTGTTTCCAGGTCATATGGTGAATAGAAGATAGTATGATGCTTAAAGCTTTTAGTAAAAGCTTATGTTCATCCATTTGCATTATGCACCGTGATAAATAGATCGCATGTCATAGGGTGAATAGAAGAGAAGAAATACATTTTTTGCACAACTTTCAAAGACACGTGGTCTTTGAGTGATAAAGTAACGTGTTTGCTTTTTATATGATAATCAGCATATGACATGGAATATGCATTTGGAGCCCATGAGTACTCGACAAGTGGGGTTTTTGAGGTGGAACCCAAAAGTTGCCCAGGTTTTATCTTCAGGCGATCCATTCCTTTAGGTAGCACAAACATGTCTCCTACAGAATTCCGGTCATTCATGGAACATCTATCTAATAAATATTATGGTGATACTTATCATTTGATTGCCAAAAACTGCAATCATTTCACTAACAAAGTAAGCATGCGGCTAGCTAGAAAACCAATCCCTGGATGGGTCAAGCGCTTGGCTAAAGTTGGGAAGAAATACTAATATATTGGCAATGTTTTTCAATAACATAACAGCACTTTTAATGTGTTCCATTCTATTAAACACTTCTTAATTGTGATAAACAGGTTCTTACTGCAACTGTTTCTTACTGCAACTGTTTACTGCCTGAAAACATTCAAGTTGCAGCTGTCAGACATATGCTGGATCACGCAACATATTCCGGTGAGTCTCTTTTTGTATGTTATATAATTTTATATGGATGAATCGCATGCCGTGGGGCAACATTCACTGGAACTTTTTGTTCAAACAGATGAAGGCTCGGTTTCAGGTGATTCGTCATTAACAATGGGGAGTGAAGAAGATGACGTAGATCATCATCTGTTGACTGCACCAAACAGCGATGTAGCGTTTTTGCAGGACGCACCAGTAAGACTAGCTAAATACCACCTTTAAGTTCTATTGTATTATTTTTTGTTGTGTTCTTAAGTAACTCAGTATCCAGTTATAGTTTATAAAAAGTCAATTGTATAGATTTATCCAAAAAGTAGGCATCCTCTGAAGTTTGTTGTCTTGATTCTTGAGTGCCTCCAAGAGCAGCAACAATATTCAATTGTGTATGTGGAATTAATATAAATCAAAGTTCCAATGAGACTGATCATAATCGTTACATATGGGATTGTGTGTATAGATAACCAATAGAGTGATCATAATTATGTCTCTTTCTTGCAGACGACTGAAAATTAGCAATGGGAGCAAAGTTAAGTATCAGCTTATCAAATATTAGAAAACCTTATAGTGTTCTTGGATTACGGAAGAAAATGATATGAATTGAACTTGATCTCATTAAGCGTTGGTGTTTTATTCACAGGTATGTTCATCTAAACATGTTCCTATGTGTATTCTTATTTACTCGATTACTTAGGAACAGTTTAGCAACAAAAATGAAAGTTGGAGAGTATCATGAAAAGTTTGTGTTTTTTCATGCTTCAATGATTTCTTTATATGCATATATTGAATTATCTGATGTATCATTGTATAAAGTGGCCTCAAATAAAGGTAAGTGGTTTTATCTTTAACAATACGTTATTCAGAATTTGATTTTTGATTTATCTAATAGCATGTCATATTTCTTCTATTTGCAGGAAGCCTACATCAAAGAGGCGTTAGGCTTTCCTTTATTCGAATGTAGCTTGATTCCAAGCCGTTGTGTAAGATCTTTCGGATGCATATCAGCATTTTTATGATGGTTCTTTGCGTGTTTTGTTATGGGGTGTTTGGATTAGCTTATTTTCCCGGCTTATGCACATAAAATGCAATTATAAGAACACCAATCACCTATCGGTTTTCTTTTTGTATGAAAAGTCAACTACGATATAGAGCCCTGATCCCTAGAATGTCATTTGAACCTATACCTTTTGTTACTCCTGACCTATATGTAGCCACATTATAGCATTATGGACTCTGCTCTGACCAAGCCCAAGAAGGTGTCCTGTTTCATCTACAGCCAAAGTCTCAACATCGATCATGTGGTGCAGTTTTGGTTTCACTTGGTCATTTATTAAAAAGCATCGGATGTGATATATCTGGACTAGTCTCACCTAAGCTGTCAGCACGGCTTGCGTTACGGTATCACTTACCATAACACTATTTGTTATAATATTCATCGAATATGATTCTTTTACGGCTGATTGGATATTTATATGTGATTTTATAGACATATAAGTATCTTAAGGGGTGTTTGACTAAGCTTAAGTAAGGTGCTTATTAGTTTATTCTATTATCAAAATGCTATACTTTTAGTATAAAACTACTAACAAGATGCTTATTAGCTTTAGAAGACCAAAAAGAGTTACGCTTAAGCCCCTTAAAAATGTGATTTTGCCATGGTATAATTTAGTCCAAATATGCTCTTGGGTGCGTAAGGTTTTGGAAAGGTACACTTAGGTTGTCTTTACCAGAACACATTTGCCCTTTCATTATCGAGTAGGAGCTCATGTTGCTGTTACAGGGTTCACTAAAGAAAGCATATAAGACCATGCTAAATGGCAGGAAGTATTGGTA
The DNA here is from genome assembly GCA_026074375.1 of Tanacetum coccineum. Classification (NCBI taxonomy): domain Eukaryota; kingdom Viridiplantae; phylum Streptophyta; class Magnoliopsida; order Asterales; family Asteraceae; genus Tanacetum; species Tanacetum coccineum. Next base: position 51,172 of record BQNB010007706.1, on the reverse strand, counting down.
ATTGTGTATTAACTGATGCTTTACGGATCCTAAAACTAAGTAGGCAAGGACATAGCATTTGAAAGATGTGAATGAGTATAATAAAGCTATCTGGTTATAGACATAATAGATTGGTGTTTCTAATACAAGGATGCGGTAAAATAAATTATGAATTGTTTTAGTGACTTCTATTATTGGACAGATGCAAGTTTCTTAGCTTCTTTACTTATGTAACTTAAATGTTTATATGATTTTAAATTTTATGATGAACTTATATTAATGTTTTAGGATTTTCACAAATACAAACATATCTAATCAGCAATACATTCATGTTTTATAGGCATTCCATTTTGTTCTTTTTGTAGTTTAGGACATCACAGGCCTTTCACATTTTTAGTAAGATATTGGGTATGAGTCAAAATACAGGTATGACGTAAAAGGTGCAGTACTTAAAGCAAGAGCAAATCCTGGAGCTTTGCTTAAAGGATTTGAAGTATGCCTTGCAGCTCAAGTGCAACCTCCTATTGATACTTAATCGGCCATTGTGAGGTCTGCTAATAGAAACGTAAGGCGATTAAATACGAAATCTCTTTAGCTATAAGTTAGAAGCATGAATAAATGGATATAGTATAAGATGACATATGACTAGGTGTGTAAGAGATATTCAGTGTTTTGGTTACAATTTCTTAGCATGGAATTTGAATTCAGACACATAGCTTAATATATAATTTATGGGTTTCTTATGTTGTTGAATTTACTTTCCCTTTCGTTTTCCTCAAAGTAATATACACGGCTGGGATGCTATATATGTGAATTCAGTAGAGTTTAGGTATTTTTACGGTTATTGTTGAAAGGATTCTCTTCGTGGCTTAGTAGAAAAAAATTAGTTATGTTTGTTTAATATATTTTTGGTGTAAATGTATACAAATGGGAATTTTTTTTCCTTATCTGTTTCAAGAATCAATCAATAGCCATAAGTCATAACTTGAGAATGTCAAACCTTCTTTAAGCATTAGGAACTACATTATTTGATAAGCAAAACATGACCTGTTACCAAGTCTACTTTGTACAAAGTAAGAGTATCCAAACATAATAAGTTTAACGAAAGTCATCGTCCTATTAAATTATGTGTACGTAAACAATGAGCTCGCGCTTATGTCTAAAACAAAGAAAAACAAAGCCCGAACGTCTCGCCAGAGATGGTATAATTGACAATAGGGTCATACCAAGAATGGTGCAGATTAAATCAAGGATAGCAGCGACTACTTTTTGTTCCTTAGTTATTGTGTTCTCTCGAGCATCTTCCATCAATTTTCCCCATGGGATAACCTACTCGAGAAAGATCTAGATGAAATTTTTTAAGTATCAAATGAACGTACACGTTGATCTGCATAAGCAAACCCTCGATTTCCAACAAAACTAAGTCCGGTGCATCGCACGGGTTTGAACGACTCGTATGTATTAATGTATAAACCTTTACACATAATGGATGCTCTAACAATAATTGAACTTGATATCTCTCCGATTTTAATGATATTAGTCACAAACCTTTTTACACAAGGCCAATCCTGAGTGGGTTTGTCGAGCTTGATTCATAAATGATTTTATCAAGCATGATTTATAAACGAGAAGCTCAAGCATAGATAATTTATAAAAAATATTAAATTAACCAGGTGAGAATTGCGCCCTTGCGCTCGAGCAAGAATGAACTATCTGAGCTCAAACATTGACTTCGAAGACCATTGAGCAATAGTTAACCGAGCCGAGACTAGGTATCCAAATTCTTGATTAGGAATAGATTGTTAATACCCTTAATGACACTAAGTGGACGTGTCTCTCATTCATGAGATTTGTGCACCGATATTTCCAAATGTAATTAGATAATGCTAGTTCATTTTGCACAAGACGTGTACGAACTTTGTATAGTAAAAAGAAAAATCTATTACTCCGTAATTAGATAATGCTTGATGTATTATGACATGTAGTAAATTGATGGGTTCTTTTGATGCAATCAAATTCATGAAATGTCCGATGACGATTTTGAGATGTGGTAGGTTTCGATTTAGGAAGGACGTAGATGTTAACATCGAATCAAGTGTTTGTCTTGTCCAACTCACATTAATAATGATTGTGAGTTGTGAACTTGTTGAAAGTACGAGAATAAGTAATTATATGACTTTGAAATTTGAAGTTGGTTGTTTATCGGCTTTGAATGGCGAATGAGACGCATCCTCAGGGGCGGATACATGCCTAAAATATGGGGGGCGGTGCCCTCTATGGCTAGATTAACGAGATGAAATTTTAGTGTATTTTTTCTTCAATATTGACCTTTTTTTTAAAATGCCCCCCACCCAAAACTCAAATTGCCTCCCACTCACACATTAAAAGTTCAAAAGCCAACATTCAACACTCTAAAACCTTATAAATCCTTCATTTTTAAGTTTCAATACTCGATTTATCATTTCGATCCTAGTTATTTTTGCCGCATTTTGTTGTTGTTGTCAAAAAAAAAAATTGCCCTCCACAATTTAATTTCCTGATTTCGCCACTACACATCCTGTATCATATAGACATATAGTGATGGAAAATGGTTATGAGGATCGACGCTGAAATGTGGTACAAGTGATATTATAAAAACTTAATAACATTCGTAAGATTTTTTGTTATATTCTCAAATTATGGTCTTCAACCCTAAAAAACATAGGTTTTTAAATTGAGAAGTACTCACAAGAATTCACTTGTGTTATAATTTCACCCAATCACTCGAATAGTTAGATCACAAGTAATTAATTATCTTATAGTCCTGCAATCTCAATTTTTTCTGTGTATTCCATTTGTAATTTTGAAATTAACCGCTTGAGCGCATCCTTAATTGGGGCAACCTGCAAAAATTGAAAACTCTTATCATTTTTGTTTAGTTTGCAACATCCTTATACGTACATACCTTTTCCCTTAACCTTTTAAAAAAAGAAAAGTTTATGACTTGTAATTCTGTAAAGATGGAATTCAAACAAGTGTTCAATAACAAAATATACTCCGTGTATAATATAAAGTAAATAATTTTGCATTTCGTAATATGAACTCCATTAATATAAATTTCACTTGAAGTATAATCAGTGGTTCAGTGTAGCATGGTCAATTTAGAATAAATTTTAGGCTGGATGGAGTGGTGGTGGTAAACCCACCTGACACGTCAGCGCCACATCAGCTTTCTCTCTCCAAATACAACTCACCTTTCAACCGTAATAAGAACTCACCTTACAACTAAAACTCACCTTACTCACCCATTTTTTTATTTAAATACTTTTATTCATAAATTAAAAAATAAATATTTACGTAAACGTAAACGTACGAAATTAATAAAAACGTTAACTAAATTAAAAACTTTTATTCATAAATTAAAAATATTACAACACAATTAAAAACAATACATAGATTATTAAAAACCATACATAGATTATTAATTTGTTTCGTATTCCGAATCAATGTGCATTTCATCGACGGTGTGTGGAAGTAAACAAGCCATATTAATTTAAAAGTGAGAATAATTGTGTATAAAAATAGGTGAATTAGTGGGTATTTATAAGTAAAAAGTGGGGTTTAAATATTTTTTTAATAAAAAACGGTTAAATTTCGAGAGGGACCCACTATTTTTAAAACCCACACTAGGTAAGGAAGTCACCGAATTGATACAAAACAAGGCCAAAACTCACCGAGCAAAAGAAACTCACCTAGGTGAGTTTTGCTACCGGAGTGGCACTCGCGCGGCTAACTCACATAGGTAAGTTTTGCACCGCTCCGTCCAGGCTTAGAGGTACTTTGAAATACAAGGCAATCAGTGAAATGAAACAAACTAAGTTGGACCCACACTTATCGCACGCCTGGTCAGAAGTTTGGGACCCACCGACCCATAAAATTTAGATTTACGCCTGGGTGTGGAATTTCATGGTCTCTGTTTTTTTGTTCTCCAAATACCCCAATCACACATTGTTTTGTGTTTAACTTGTCTTAGTAATTTTTATCACCATATGAAGTTCACCATATAAGGATGTCCAATATTTCATGTATAGTTTATTGGCATGAAAATAAAATTCATAAGATGATATATTTGTAATAGGACATGTTTACTTGCAAGATAGAAACGACGCAATTGTGTTGTTGGAAAACAGACGACGGTGTCAAGTTAAACCGCATGTTTTTACCGGCAAGGTTGATTGCATGCAACAAAAAAAAATCTTCCAAAACGTTGATAACCGATAACATTGACGAAAACAACAAAAAGAATTCAATGATTGCGCATTTTGGTGGTTGTAGTACAAATTCTTGTTTTTGTGCAGTTGACACTTATCACATAACGTATGATATGATGTTCTTGATCTTAAGTATTATCGTCAAATCGTCAATCGATCGCGTAAAGATGTGATGTTATGACGTCTTGGATTAGTTGGCATTCATATTTGAATAGATCAAGTGTCTAATTAACGAGTTATTACAAGTAAGGCCGTTTAATACAATTTTGTATGCTTTTAAAGATTTTCTAACATTGGATAAATGAATAGAAAATTATTAATATACTTTATGTCATAAACTAACACAAGATTAGAAGGTGTCAATATATTCATAAGTTGTCTTCACTCACAATTAATTATCTAACTTTTGCAATAGACAGATTGTAAGATGCCATAGTATAATCTTACTTGCTTATTTTGTGTAAATAAAAAATGTATATGTACATACTACATGGATATAATATGAAATACATGCATGCACACACACATATATATCGAGAGAGAATTGTTCCTAGTCTACAAATAAATTATTCCACTCTATTTTTTTAGCAAATGACACTAATCACACTATGATAACCCCGATAATTGTATTATTAAATTTGATCACATAGTACAAGTAACATAAGAACGTGCAAAGCATTTATGTATTTAAAGATTAAAAACGAAAAGAGGCTGGAAAGCTGGAACCCTTTTTAATACGGCCAAAAAACAATTTTTTAAGAGTATGCTTCAAATATCCCCAATGCTTAAATGGCCTTTTAGAATCTTTTGTAATTTTCAATATAATTACTCGATACCTTTTAATCAATCAATATTATTCAAATTCATGTTTTTCAAGGTATTTTCATTATCTACTTTGACATTTTTTTTCTTTCTAAAAGGCAAAGATAAGATATATAGAGAATCCTAAAGGAGCAAAAACCAAATACAAAAAGCTCAAGCTATAAGAAAAAGTTGACAACAAAAACCCCAAATGTTAGAATACAAGGGGTTAAGAATTCAACTATATAAATATCATCCTGATAAGATTGATTAAATTCAAATTTGATAAATATAGACATTTATTAAATTTTAGCCTCAATACTAGTTTAGCTTATTGTCATTCCAAAAATTAAAACCCTTGTTCGTTTTGAAATGTTGAAGAATAATTGACAAAAGTCCAAAAGAAGATCAACGTGTTAAATTAATCAAGAATTCTATAGTGATGACATTCTTGATGATGTATACGTATATTAAATTATTTTGGAAATGAGAGAAAATCAGAAAGATGTATATTTCACCAACACCAACTAGATAATTATTTAAAAAATAGTAGCATGGTGCATGAGTGTAGGGAGGAGACCATTCCTTTATCAATATTCTTTTTTTGTATTTATGCGTGAGCAAAATTATAAAAAATATGGTAATTAAAACGCACTTTGTGTTAAAAATGATGAGCAACATAGAAAGTGGTTTGGGGATTCCAAAGTCCATACGATAGGCTAGCTTGTCGTTTATATATGTTGCTTCTTTTATTCCATAGTACCATATTGTTGTTGTCTGATTTCCATGTTTTCTGTACACGTAAATAACAAAGATTTCAACGTATAGTACAAAAAATAGCAAGAAAATCATGATATCATGCAAGGCACGTAGGAGGAAGATCTATACTTGCTGAATAATAGAATTTTTGTATGATTAGAGTAATGGATTCGTAATCTTCAATCCAGGTACATACACATAAGGTAAAGAGGCACATATTTTCACTAAAAAAAAAATTGAATTCTCCACGGTTTTTTCTCCACGGTATAGTTAACCGTGGACTTTTTTTTTATATTGATCAAAATTTTGTCACATTTATATGTGTCACAAATATGTAAAAAAATAATCCACACATATAAGTGTGTACAATTACAACAAAGCTACACTTAAAAGTGAAGAATTTTTTTTATTAAAACGCCACATTATTAGTGTAGACATTTTAACACTTTTTAACACTTTTAGGTGTGAATATTTAACAATGTTTAAATGTTTTGTAATTTTGTCACACTTTTAGGTGTGGACATTCATTCTAAGGAATGTCTTTCCACTTTTAATAACAAAGATTTCAACGTATAGTACAAAAAATAGCAAGAAAATCATGATATCATGCAAGGCACGTAGGAGGGAGATCTATACTTGTTGAATAATAGAATTTTTGTATGATTAGAGTAATGGATTCGTAATCTTCAATCCAGGTACATACACATAAGATAAATAGGCACATATTTTATTAGTGTTTAGCTACAACAAGAATATTGTCATCAAAATTCAGACATGACATGGGCACATATTTTGTTCTTACAATCATCTCTCGTGCACTTAATATACGTTATGATTACAAATCAACAAATAGTAAAAAGTTAAATAATTAATAAAGAGAAATGCCAAAATGCAATGATTTTATATAAAATTATCCATACAATGATATATTATGTAAACTTGTGGATCCATATAAAAGAGAAAATTCAATAGTATGTTTACCTAATTCAAAAGTAGGTTTAAGAATATCACTATGAAACATCATTTTGTAAAAAGCTTTATACGAATTCTTTATGATTATAGCATTTTTTTTTATTAAAAACTGATATATGCTAAAAGCACACAAAGTTTACAAAATAAACTCACACAATGAGTTATCATGAATACTGTTGGGTTAAAGTATGAAATGATTTAAAAAGTAATAAAGAGTTAGGTGTTGTTTGTATATCAAGAGGCTCTGAATCTGAATCTGATTCGCGCACCTGAATCTGAATATTCGGTAGAAATGTCTGAATCTGATTTCGATCTTAATCTGAATAAGTGGTTGAGAAATCTGAATGTGAATGAAATAAAACTGTTTTTTTGTTAAAAATGTCTAGATGTGTTAAACTATACTTTTTACAATTTAAATATAATCC
>BQNB010007706.1:0-43034 GCA_026074375.1 Tanacetum coccineum | reverse complement strand
ACGTACGAAATTAATAAAAACGTTAACTAAATTAAAAACTTTTATTCATAAATTAAAAATATTACAACACAATTAAAAACAATACATAGTTATTAAAAACCATACATAGATTATTAATTTGTTTCGTATTCCGAATCAATGTGCATTTCATCGACGGTGTGTGGAAGTAAACAAGCCATATTAATTTAAAAGTGAGAATAATTGTGTATAAAAATAGGTGAATTAGTGGGTATTTATAAGTAAAAAGTGGGGTTTAAATTTTTTTTAATAAAAAACGGTTAAATTTCGAGAGGGGCCCACTATTTTTAAAACTCACACTAGGTAAGGAAGTCACCGAATTGATACAAAACAAGGCCAAAACTCACCGAGCAAAAGAAACTCACCTAGGTGAGTTTTGCCACCGAAGTGGCACTCGCGCGGCTAACTCACATAGGTAAGTTTTGCACCGCTCCGTCCAGGCTTAGAGGTACTTTGAAATACAAGGCAATCAGTGAAATGAAACAAACTAAGTTGGACCCACACTTATCGCACGCCTGGTCAGAAGTTTGGGACCCACCGACCCATAAAATTTAGATTTACGCCTGGGTGTGGAATTTCATGGTCTCTGTTTTTTTGTTCTCCAAATACGCCAATCACACATTGTTTTGTGTTAACTTGTCTTAGTAATTTTTATCACCATATGAAGCTCAACATATAAGGATGTCCAATATTTCATGTATAGTTAGTTCATTGGCAATGGAAATAAAATTCATAAGATGATATATTTGTACTTGTTGGGATTTAATATTTAGGTAACCAAGTTACTACGAGTACGCAGCGGATTTGATCTAGTAATAATATATGATTAACACGTTAACAAGAAGTAAATAGCAAGCGTACCTCTCAGCAAATTGATCTTGAAGTGAATAAGTGATTAAAACAATCACCTCTACGGTTGCTCACATAGTCACGTCAACCGAATACGTTAAGTTGTCTAGACTTAACTTCACAAACTGAATACCTTGTATTATAAACCGATTACCAAACAAACCCTTGTTCCTTGTAACCGAAAACCAAAGTCACCGAGTTAGGGTTTAAAGCAAAACCCTAATAACCAAAAATCCAAGAACCGAAAATCAATAAACCCGAAACCCTTGTAGGGGTTTTAACCTTCGATCAGGAAAGCAATAAACACCTTATGTCTTGATCTTGCAATGTCGAGCTAGGAAGAAACAAGAGATATTAATTAAACCTTAAAGGTTTAATTGATTTTGGTGATGAGTTATAAACCGAAAATCAAAGAACCCTTGAGAGGGTTTTTATCAAACTAGGTTGGGTAAAGAAACAGGAAGACCGAAACTGTTTTTGAGGGTTTTGAGAATTATATGTCGTGTATAATGAGTTAGATATCAAGGGTATTGATATGTGAGAAATCACATATCCTTTCTATATTAAAAATGTCCCTAAAAAGATAAAATTGTGCATAAAATGCTTGTATATTGTTTGTTTTGTCTTTGTGATTGTGTAGGTACGGATAGTGCAAATATCACAAGAAAACGGTCAAAGCCGGACAAACACGGACACGAGAACGGAAAAGAGTGCACAAGAGCCGGGGATTTGATTGATGAGAGATCAAATGGTCAACATAAAGTCAACTCTTGGTCAACATTGGTCAACCACAAAAAGACAAAACCCCAAAAATACCAAATCAGTCCTTAATGTTAAATCATAATTCACAAATAGACCATAAACCCTAACACCGTTATCTCTTTTATACTTAAGAGATAACGGTCGTTATCTCCTTATATTAAACCAAAACCTGTTAACCCAAGCCCATGGCCCATTTCTTTTTACCCGGGCCCAAAGTCAAACCCCCAAACACCTGGGTCAAACAAAGATATAAAAAGAAAGAAAAAGGCGCGGGAATTCGTTTTTACTGTTCATCTCCTTCTTCGTTTTACCTCCCGTCAAAATCAAAGGGTAAATTGAAATTGAGGACGTGGCTCTATGATTCGAGTACCAAGGTACAAGCTGGCAGAATTAGACGTCATAAGAGGCTCTCATTGGTCGAAGCCCACAAGAAAGGACACGCGGATATTGAAAGAAGCACACCAATGATTGGATTTTTGCACTAAATTTAGTGCAAAAGAAGCACAAGTACTCTGACACACGGAATGCCACATTGGCAATCCGTGTGCTCATCATATCAAATCCCTAGCGTACAAAATGAATCAAGAGGATAGGGCTAAGATCATGGATAAGAGGAGCGGGCTAGACTCCTAGAAGCTTCACCAAGACCTTATAAATAGAGAGCCCTCCTCACTCACAAGAATATCTTCTTCTTTTTCTAGCTTTTAATAGTAGCTTAATTTAGTTTTAGCTAATGTAATTTTAAAATTCAGTTTTCAGCTTATTGTAATCTTCATTTCCAAAGTTTTGTATTCAGTTTTAAATCAATAAAATCATAGTTTACTTGTTTACAATCTGTTTTTACTTATAAGCTTTTATATCTCAAATGCTTCTATTCAACTATTTCACAAGCTACTCTTATAAGCTCTTCATAAGCTCTCTGAGTCTCTAAGCTCATATTGAGCTCAAGTTAATCATTAATCTACTTAAACAATCAAAATCAGTTAATACCTATGCTTAATAAGGATTTTGGTTGCTTGGATGATGAACTAGCAATGGAAGAGTTCATAGGACTTTACTAGCTTATCCTTGTGATAAGCTAGAGCTTATTGACAGCTCTTTGAGCAAATCAAGCCTTTGTTTAGCTAAGGCTTTTGTAAGTCTTCTTTAAATTTCAAGTCTCTTAGCTTAATAATTGCATTTGCTTATTTTCAGCTTATTTCTTGCTTATTAGTGCTTAAATCTGTGTTATTATGCTTATTATGAATATTTGAATATCTGTTTATGAGTTTTATAGCTTAGATCTTAGTTTACTCTATTTTGTCTTTTAAATCTGTCAAAACCAAAAAAAAATATAGCATTAGCTTAATCATTGTTGTTTGATCTGATTTTTGTGTTTGAGAATGATAAGTATTGTGTTTATCTAAGATTTATAGAACATTCTGGGATTCCTGTTTTGGTTTATTAAGTTCAAATTTTCATAAGCTCAAAATTAATTTTCATAAGAATAAGGGGGTGTTGTGTTTGGCATAGCAGTACTAACTGAGAGTGAGTACTGCTTGTGACCTTTTGGTTCTTTAATCTGAATTTGAACTTCATTATTAGGATTATAAGATAGAATTATAGGTAGTTTGTTAGTTAACATTAAGTGTTTATAAGCTTTCTAGTCTAGACTTTGAATCTGTTAGTATAATTTTAGTCTAGTTTGTATTTTTCAGCTTAATAGATTTCTAATTAATCTCATCACTCAATTTACTCTTAGTTTGTGGTTTTAATAATAAAGAGACAAGTTCCTTAACCTGCACTTGCTCTAGTTAAGTTTTGGTCATTTCATGGCACACTGCATCAGATAGCATTTAGGAAATATAGTCTTTTTCAAAATCAAAAATCAGAGGGTTAAAATAGGAATTAGTTTTCAAAATTTAAAATACAAATAGCTTATAGGTCACTTTTTATTAGTTTAAACTTGTTTTTCAATAATTAGTTTATTTAGATATCTGTTTTTAGCTTTAAAAACCTGCATTTTCATTTTCAAAAGCCAAAGTCATACTAAGTGCATTCTGAGTATAAGCTGTTTTCATTGAGTTTTTGATTAAGCATTTGAGTTTCAAAATACTTTTCAAAGGTAGTTTTAGAAAGCTTATAGTATAAGCTTTAAGATGGTATAAGCCATATTGTCATAAGGTTCCATTTGAGTGCTTAAAAATAAGCTCAAAGGTGCCTTAAGGGGCTGTTTAGTTAACAATTTTCACTAAAAGAGCTTATTTCTTTATTCTAGCTTATCTGCTTGTTGTTATGGCTTATTTAGGTTTAGCTTAGCTTATTAGTTTAGTATAATCCCATTTTAGCTTATTTGATTTTGTCATAAGCTTATTTGAAGTTTATAAAAAAGGTTGCTTTGTAAAAAGTGCTTATTTTTAAGAGTTTTAAAAAGTTATAAAAAAATGGGGAAAATAAAAACATTTGTCTCTTGTGCTTATTAGATATAACTTTTCTTATGTTTTAGCTTATTTAACTTTTCCCTTAGCTTATTTGTTCTTAAAAAGCCCAAATAGTTTGCATTTTATAGGTTTATTAGGATTTGCTTATTCTGTCTTCAACTGCTTATTTGAGGGCTTATTTTAGGTTTTATAAAAAAAGTTGTTTTACATAAGTTGCTTATTTTTAGAGTTTTAAAAAGTTATAAAAAATGGAAAAAATTAAAACACTTGGGAAAGTGGGAAGCCCCGGGTGAGCAAGGCTCGAACCCGGGACCTCTACCACCTTCACCAAGCGTTTTATCCCCCACTCACACAACCATCATGCTACAATAGCTCATCTGTTATACCTTTGCATTATTTATCTTTTATATACATTTTAGGCATATTAGTATAATAAGCTGTTTTAGCTTATTTCGCAGCTTATTCTATAAGCTGTGTTCCCGAGCTTATTTTTCCTAGATTCCTCTTAGTTCAAGCTATTTCTATAATTTTTCAGAATTTTTATAATTAGTTTAGTATTTTATACATTTATTTTTAATAAAAATTTAAAATTCATAAAAAATAGAAAAATAATCAAAAAATATATTCTTTTTAGGAAAATTTTATTTTTATCATATAGTTTCTAGGAACAATTAGTTTTGCTTCCATATAGGGTTAAGATTGCCAAAATTTCAATTTTTAAGAAGGGGATTCGTTTCCAGTTCTCGTTTTTCTGTGTTTTTTAAGCTCAATTCAACTCCGTTTTTGTTCTAGTTTTCTTTAAACTTACTTTTTAGTCAATTAGAGTCTATTAAAAGAGAAAATTTCATTTTAGGTTTAATTTTGGAAATTTAGGGTTTCTAATCACCATTTAGGGTTCCCGTTTTGCGTTTTTAGTTAAAAGTTTAATTTCCCGTTATTAAAGTTAGGTTTAATTGTCCTTTAATTTGCTCACTTTTAGGATTTTAGAAAACAAATCATCTTTGAACCAATTCAAACCATTGTCCAAACAACAAACGCAGTCTCAATTTCATAAATCTTCGAGGAATACGACCCGGGAATCACTTACCGGTAAATATACGTTTTTTTACTATGTAGTTGTGAGAATTTTTTATTTTTTTGTTTTTGTTTTTAAACCTTATTATTTTGTCCTCAATTGTAGTTTGGTAATTTTCTATACTTATATTATTATACGTGTATAAAACTTTACGCATCAAGTTTTTGGCGCCGCTGCCGGGGATTTGTGATTAAGATTCCTTCGTTTGAAGTTTGTTGATCGTGAATTGGAGAACCTTTCGTCTTCGAAAGTTACGCTTTTAAGAAATCAAAAATAAATAAATAAAAAATAATATAAAAGTAAAAAATATTTTTTCTTTTCTTTTTAGTATAAGTAGAAGATTAAACACAAAAATACAAAAATATTTGCTCTTTCGGATTTTTTTTATTTTTCTCGTTAATTTGTGAATATAAAATTTACCAAGTTGGTAAAAGAACACCAACAAATAATACCTTCAATTGAGGTATTATCCATCAATAAGTTCCCGAACCAAAGATTAATTTTTTTTTACCGTTTGTGTCACTTACGAAAAAGGCGCACCTCTTTTGTAAAATTTATTTTACTTAAGAGAGTTACCCTAAGTTTGTTGATTATTCGGTAAACAAAAATATTTTTCTTTTTCTCATTTCATTTTGTTAGGGCATGCGCAACTAGAAATTCCTATTTTCCAATATAATATCATAACGTAACCATTCCGAGACGTCGAAAATAAAGGTCGGCTCCAAACTTAGTCGAACCCGAGCTTTCGTTCTTTCGTTGCACAACCAATTTTTTTTGGGGGCGGACGTTACAATGGAAGAGCTACTACGAACACCAAGGGAAGGGTTACGGAGAAGCTATTGTTTTATCGAAAATTAATGCGGATCATTTTGAGATTAAGACGAATTTTGCTTCAATTGTTCAGCGAATCATTTTTACGGTCGTGAGAGTGTGACATTCCTCATGCTATATTAAATAGTTCTAACATGGATTACTCGACTTTACGATTTAGGAATGTGCCTAACGATGTGATTAAGCTTATGATGTTTCCATATTCGCTCGAGGGAGCCGCTAAAACTTGGTACGAGAAAGAACCACCAAATTCGATTTTGACTTGGGAGGATCTCGTGACCAAATTTGTGAATCAAATTTTTCCCTCCGTCCGAAACCATCTCATTAAAAAAATGAAATTTCCTCGGTTTACACAAAAATTTGAGGAGACTTTTAGTGAAGCGTGGGAACGATTTAAGGAGTTGCTTAGAGCTTGTCCCCATCACGGATTTACGGAGTTAACTCAAGTTGATACCTTTTATAACGGTTTAAACGAGAATGAACAAGACTCCTTAAATGCCGCGGCGGGTGGAAATCTTTTGAGTAAGACGACTAGAGAGGCTTTAAACATAATTGAGAAACAAAATCAAAAGTTCGTTATTCAACGTAATAGATCAAATGTTTCTAGGCTGAATGCTTCTCTTTTTTTTTTTGTAGTAAAAAACGGATGAAAGAATTGATACGCTTGCGGATCAACTTTCGACCTTAGTCGAGATTGTTTCTAAAAAGTTGTCACCCCCGCTCCGGTTAAAGCTGTTGAGGGACTTGCGTTACTTGTGGTGGTGCCCATTCTTGGTATAATTGTCCAGCTACCGATAACAATCAGGCTAGTGTTTGTGCGACCACGGGGTAATTACAATCCAAGTTACCCTCTGAATCGAGTTAGTAATCATATGGCACTCCAGGTTTGCTCGGTGCAAAACAATGGTAAAAACAGGTTAATAATCAGGTCAAGGGAATAATTCTTAATCGGGGAAATATTTTCATCAAGGTTTTCAAATCAAAATATTCATGCTCTAATTTTTTGTTGGAAAAATGATTTGTAAACTGACATAATAATGGTAGTATAACAGTAAGTCTGATAGTAATGTTAGTTCTGTTAGTACTAAGTTATTACGGCAGTACTAAGTTAAGTCTGGCAGTCTAAGTTAAGTACTAGTTGAATAGCAGTTACTAGAGTTAGTAATGGTCATAGTTTGTTAGGTTTATAGTTAAGTTGTTTAAGTAACTGAATAGGTTATAGTTATCTTAGAGATATCTTAGGAATGGATATCGATTATCCTTTGACGTTTGTAAAGCCAATTAGGTTTCCTTTGTGTATAAGAGGGAACCTAACGGTAAATTTAAATAGTACGTTTTGAGAAATTCAATAGAAGCATAGAGTTTATAGCAAATTAGTATTACTCGTTTCTTCTTTTTTCTTTTGTAAGAATTTCGCATTAACACTTGATATTCATAGTCAGTTTCGCTTCATATAGTTGATTTGGATTTATCCACGTTATCTATAGTATTACAAAGGTAGTCAGATACTAAACCAAGACCTACAGTGGTATCATGAGCGTTCGAGGGATTTGAGAAAGAAGAATCACTAGATCACAAACAAACACACTTTTACAATTCTATACAAAATGTCTCAACCTGCTTATGATGAGTTCTCACAAACATCTAGTGATGAAGAATCAACTCATGAAGATGCATCAGTACTGGTGCTGACCTAAACAACAACCACAGATGGATTCCTCAAACAACTGCTATCGTAAATATCAAAACTACCAATTCTGAAGAAGGAGGAGTATTGATATATGGGCATGGAGATTGAGATTACCTTGAGTACATTGATAATGAAGTATGGAATGTAATTCAAAATGGAAACTCCAAGAAGAGAATTTCAACTGGAAAGGATGGTATTGTTCGAGTACTTTCACCAGTTACTGTTGTAGAAATTCAAGTTGCTAAAAAAGAGAGGAAATCTAAGAATATCTTGCTGATGGCCATTCCAAAAGAACACATGAGAAGATTTCATGGAATGGATGATGCAAAAGAAATATGGGAAGCCATCAGAACTAGGTTTGGTGCGTAAGTGATAATTCAAAGGAAATGCAGAAGGCAGTTTTCAAACAACAGTTTGAGCATTTAAAAATATCCAATTCAGAAGGGTTAGAAAAAGGGAATATGACAGATTTCAACAGCTACTTTCTCAATTGGAAGCTCATGGTGCTGAAGTGTCAACTGAAGATGCAAATCAATATTTTCTCATATCTTTGCCCCAGCAATGGTCCAATCTGGCAATTGACAATGAGAATCAAATCCTGAGATTGACAATTTATCTATTGATGATATGTATATACTTAGAGTTTTTGAGCAAAGAAATTCAAGGTGCTTCAAAAAACATTCTTCAGTGCTCAAAATGTTGCTGTTATTTCACAAGCCAAAAAGTGCCACCATAGTTAAGTTGGTTGTTTCTGGTGCATACAGTTCTTGCATCCTTTTATTCTTCAAACCAATTTCCTGAAAAAGAAGTTCTTGCTGGTTTGTGATGAAGTAATCTATTCCTCTTTGCCAACAAACAGAGGATTTGGACTTAATTCATGAAGATTTGGTACAGATTGATGATGTTAGATATTGAAGAAATGGGACTTCAATTGGCAAAATAGCAATGATTGCTACTTCGAATGAGAAGTTCTATAAGAAAACAGGAGGAGAGTTCGCGTGGATGGAAAACACCTGTTGGTTTATGACAAAAAGAAGCTCTGAATGTTTCAATTGTCACAACACTGGTCACTTTGCTAGGGAATGTACAGCAAAGGGGACACATGATGGAAAGAAGAAGAGAGATTCTCTTTATCAACAACAAGAAACTGGGAAGCAAGAGAAGAATCAGATGGGTTTGCTGACAATGGATGATGGGATTGTCAATTGGGGAGAACATACTGAAGCTGAAGAAATAAATCATGCACTTATGGCTATCAGCTCAAGCAATGAGGTAACTTTGTGTTCTAAAACTTGCTATTGATTTCATTCAATTCTTTTAAAATCTTGTGATGACATAAAGCATAGTTAGGTGCATCAAGATAGCACAAATAGTTGCTATTGTCAAGTGTTAAGAAACCTAGAAGCTCAACTTGTTACTTTTCAAAAACTACTATTCTCTAAATGAAAAGCTCATATTTCAGGCTCATGAAATATATGAAAAAGATGAAAAGCTTAAAAGATATAGGAGAATAGGAATGAAAGCTGTCAAAGAAAAGGAACAATTGCAGAAAACAGTAGATTCATGGAAAGATTCTTCCAAGAATCTTTGGAAATTAATTGATTCTGGCATGAGTTCAAACAGTAAAGTTGGCTTAGGATTTGAAATAAAATCAAACAATGAGGTTCTAAGTTTTGAGGAAGAAATGAACTTTTCTGTTTTTAAATGTTCAAAAGAGGATTCAATAGGAAAGCCTTCGTACAGTAGATTTACAAAGACCAATGATTTTAAAGGAGTCCCACATCCCTTAAGTGGAGATTATACTCCTAAACCACAAGAGGAAATTGATGATTCTTTGTATGTTTATGGTAAGAAGGGTCCTCAAAAACCTGAAATTAGTGTGTCAGATGACAATTCTTCTGAGCATTCTACCTGTCAAATCCAGATGATCAGTGAAGGATCTTGTGGAAATACCTCTGAGCACTCTTTTGAGACTGAATCAGAAAGTTTAAGTGAACCAAATGAGATGTCTAAGTCAAGGTTGGAAGTAACTAATGAAAAAGATGTGTCTGCTCCAAAATCAAAAGAAGTTGCACCTAGTTGTGTCTCACACATAAAAACTCCTAGGCAACCACTCAAAGATAATGAAACACATAAAGTTAATAGGAAGAATTAGAATGATATGATGGAAAGAGAACTAGGGGAAGGTTACTCTTTTACAAAGAAGAAATGTTTTGTTTGTGGTAGTCTAAGTCATTTAATTAAAGATTGTGACTATTATGAAAAAAAAATGGCAAGGGAAGCTGAGGTAAAGAGGGTTGTTAATACTGGTAATGGGGTGACAAAACTTGTTTGGCAAATGCAAACAGGATTAATCATCTAATAAATGTGCTTCCTTGTCAGTACAACTTAATGCTGGTAGGCCAAAGTTTAATTCTGTTAGGCCTAATATTAATACTGGTAGGACAAATATTAGTTCTGGTAGGCCTAAAGTTAATACTGTTAGTCCTAAAGTTAATACTGTTAGACCAAGACAACCAGCACCTCACAAGACCTCAAACAGTTTGAGTCCCAAAAGACCACAGATGAATCAAATTAATCAAAGAAGGGATTTTTTCAACAATCATATATTCAATCTGTAAGAAGACTTTTGCAAAAATATACAGCATTAAATGGTATATAATGCTGTAATGGGGAAGTTGGGGATCTGTTTGTTAAGCCTCAACAATTTATTAATTGGAGGAACTCTAGGCCAAAACTTCAATTATAACAGTGGACCTTCTTTTATTAGAATGTGAATGTTAAAGGTCCACAGGCAGACCAAGCTGCAAAGGCTGGGTCCTAAGAGAAACTAATTTCTCTTTTTCATGTGCAGGAACATCCACTGAAGAACATGGTAGATAGAGGTATATTTGATAGTGGATGCTCAGGGCACATGACAGGTAACAAGGATCAACTAGAGGATTTTGAAGAATTCAATGGGGGATCTGTTACCTTTGGAGGTAGCAAAGGCTACATATACAGAAAAGTGTGTATTCTCAATGAGAGTCGACTAAAACAAAATGTGTGTGTACACGTTTAGTTAGTTAGAATAGTTAGATAGTTAGTAGATGTGTTAAGACATCTATGTATTAGTTAGTTTAGCCTCAAGGATCATTTGATCTTGGGGATATAATGAATAAAGAAAACCTTGAAGTAACTCTGATTTCTGTTTTACTATTCCGTTGTGCAAGTTTATTAATCATTGTTACTATATCCTAGTATAGCCACCTATAAGATCATCAAGCAAGGAGAAAAAGGAGTGTACCAAATAGTTAGGGAAGATGGAACTGATATAGTGTACATTAATTTTGGTGCTATGTTGAAGTCTATATCTAGAGATGATCTTACTGAGTTATATAGGATTGTAATGAATAGATATGGGATGGATGGACCAGAGGATGAGCTAGAGAAGGTATTTTGGAAATGTTTGAAAACTATGTTTGAAGAACCTCTTAGTACAGATCCTATATGGAGTGAATTAGGACAGCAAAAGATCATAAGTTGGAGATATTATGAGTCCTGTAGAGTGCATTGTTTGAACTTAGAGTCAATGGATATATATATGTTAATTGAAAGAACATATCCATTATCTGCTGAGATGTGCAAAGCCATGCTAGATAAGAAACTACAAGGAGGAAAGCCAGATGAAAATTGCTATAAAATGTTAAAAATGATGGAAAAGCAAGCTGGTATTAGGAAGTAGTGAAGTCTGAAGAGTTAGAAGTCTAGGATAGAGATGAGAAGGATAACACTTGGTGGAGGTGCTATGCACTAACACAACAAATGGTTATCAGTCTCACATGTCTAATCAAAACATAAGAATGGCTAGTCAAGGAGAAAGGTCTTGGTAAAGACTTCTCAAAATCCCTCTTGGTGACAACTTGCAAATAAGTTGTTTGGTTTTAACTAACCATATCTGCTCGAAGTGAAGAGTTGACTAGCCTGAAAGTTAATGGCTTATGGTAAAGGCTGTGGAAAAACACTATATAGTCCATAGATTATAGTTATTGGTAGACAAATTGAAATCATATTAGATAGTTGACACTTTACCTAAAAGTGGCATGGTGTATCAAATCCCCATGTTTCATGTATAAAGGTTGGACTGGTTATCAATCCACCATAGAATTTTACCTTTTTAGGTGCCTAAGGATTGACTAGCCCTGAGCCAAACGGCTTACAGGTAAAGGCATATCAAAATCCATTTATGGCTGTAATGTTTGCCAAAAACTATATGGTATTCAACTCACCAATGTGTAACTTAGAGAGTTGAAATGGTTTTTTAGTTGACCTTGGACATACACCTTTCTGGGTGGCACAAAGACTTGACTACTCCAGAGGAATGGCTATACTGGTAAAGTGCATCAAATCCATTTAAATTTTCAATTGGATTCACTCTCACAGGAGTTAACCACACCTGGAAAGTGAGAGAATAGACTGAATCTTTATGATTTGTGTACACAATTGTCTAATGTTGCTGATTTGATGGGGATTGCTGAAGAGCTTTGAAGAATAGTTGCTGCGAAGATAAAAAGAGAGACTTGGAAGTGTTGGATCAAGAAACAACTTATAGAATTCTATTTTACAACATCCTCAGAAAGCTTAAGTGTTATAAAGTAAAGATCAAGAATGTTTTGACAGGAACTTGAAGTTCACAAGTGAAGATCAAGTTGGGGGATTGTTGGGAAATAGATTGTAACAGAATTACTACGGTAGTTATAACATTAAGTCTGTTAGTATTAGTTAGTTCTGTTGGTACAATTAATACTGGCAGTATAAGTTAGTCTGGCAGCTACTAGTTAGTTCTGGTAGAAATAGCAGTACTAAAGTAGTACTGGTCATAGTTAGTTCTGTTTTATAGTTATAGTATGTTTTTGTAACAGAATAGTTAATAGTTATCTTAGAGATATTTTAGGAGATATCTTAGGAAGGATTGTATTATCCCTTTGGACGTTGTAAAGCCCATTTAGGGTTTCCTTTTTGTTAAGAGGGAAACCTAAGGCCTCTATTGTTAAGTAATACGTTTTGAGGAAATATCAATAGAAGCATAGAGCTTTATAGCAAATTAGTATTATCGTTTTCTGCTTTATTTCTTGTGTTAAGATTCAGCATAAAACTTGATATTCATAGTCAGTGTCTCTCATATAGTTGATTTGGATTTATCCAAGTTATCTATCGTCTTACAAAGGCTAGTCAGATCCTAAACCAAGGACCTACAATTTTCAAAACCAAGGATTTCAAAACCAACCTTTTCAAGTGCCTAATAATCAAGTTCAACAAGAGATTTCAAATGATTTTTCGAGTTACAAGAGGAATAACTATCAAATGATGAGGAACATGCAAAATCAAATCAACTCGTTGAAAGGAGACCTTAAGAATGAAATTCAAAACACGATAAAATCTCAACAAGCCGTCATGATGAATCAACAAACTACTTTTCAAAATATTTGCAAAACATGGATTTCGTGGTTGTTTCAAAAACAAGCCTCAACTTCGGGAAGCTCTTTGTGTTAATACCATTCCCGAATCAGAAGAGAGTGGATGAAAGCGATCCATTCTCGAAGTTGTTGCTTACGAGGTACCTCAATTCCTACTAACTCTTTATCTAAAAAGGTAGTGGAACGAGGAAACCGAGGTGACACGGATAAAGTGCAAACAAATTTCCAAGGAAGTACCGCTACAAATCCTACCTCCGTTATCCCCCATCTAGATCGGACACGATGTTCTAGACTTTGCTATAAAACCACTCCCATTCCAGAATCCGATATTCCAAAGAGTTTACCTAAACCGAATATTCCATATCATTCACGTCGTGATGATCAAAAGTCCCGTGATAAAGCTTCGATCCAAATGGTAGTGAAGATCTTCCATCTTTCAAGATTTCGCTTCGACCTATTTGCGCGGATGTTTACCTTGTGATGCCAAGGATTGCTTACGATTACGAGTTTGCTCATGAAATAAGAGAAAAGTTGCTGAGTTAGCTATAGATTACCGTTTGAGCGAGAATTGCTCGGCATTGCTCCTCAAATTACGCGATTTAACTTAAAGTTTACGGTTTAAGAGTAAACGCGTAAAACCCTAAAAATAAATTGTGCATTACATAATGTTATACAATGACCTAAAATACGAGGTGTTATATTTACTGTTCATAACAGACATGAGTTTTATATAATTCGTATTCGTTGTCGTAAAACCCGTAAACGTCATATTTTATTCGTTATAGCTCCGTTTTTAACGATTCTTTCGAGGACGTTCTCGTTATTGAAAATAATAACAATTTATAAGGTTTACAAAAATATAACTTTCTGTCATGAACAGTAATTTTTATAAAAATAGTTTATTATTCGTAAACTCGCGAAATTCATAACTCGTTCGTTATTAATTGAAAAATTACGATTCTTATCATTTTGGAATCCTAAAAATATGTATTATTTGTTAAAAATATCAACACTTGCTGTTTATAATTTTTATAAAAATGTTTTTATAAAAATTTACTTACGACTTCGTTTATTAACGTATAACTCGTTTTTAACGTAACTTTTTCGTTATTAATCCGTTTAACAAGTTTCTTACTTTTTCGGAATCGTCGTGAAATGTATTATCTTATAAAAATATAAAATAAATATATTTTTAAGGCACTTTGGGACAGAATGTTTAACTAACATTCATAGGTTCATTTTTGACCTTGTTTTTATGTTTTACCACTTTATACTTTTTACATAATAACCATAAGTGTTCTTATCATGATATAACCTTATTTTAATGATCTTATAACCTTAATATAAGTCCATAATTAACCTTAACTTGTCTTAAGTATTTCTTTAACTTGAAACATATTAATAAACTATAAAAACCCTAATTATCCCATAATCATGTTTACACCAAAACAACATGATACAATATTTTATCATCATTTTTAACATGATATATGTAATATCACAACATATATAAAAGTAATCCATATGATCATTTCAAGTTTAAATCTCATTTTCATGATAAAATCCTAAATGGTGATTAAACTAAATAGAAATAACATATGCTTAAAAAAATGAAGATTATAAGAACATAAAGAGTTCAAGTAAACCTTATGAGGTATGATGATGATGATAAGCTAGTGCTAAACCCTTATTTAGCCACAAAACCAAAGCTTGCACAAATAATAACCCTTGTTTTCTTAACAAAACCCTAACTTCCTTTTTCTTAAGTAATACTTGGAAAAGCTTAGTCAATGCTTGGGATCACCTTAGAATAACTTATAATGGATGTGTATAAGTGTGTATGGGTTGTATAAAAATTGCTATGGATTTGGTAGAGTGCTTGATCCTTGCCGTAGCATATAGAGAGGGTAAAGGAGGTTATGTTTGATTTTTTTCTAAGTGGTAATGTATGTAAGTGATATAACTCTTATGTATAGATGTAAGTATGGTGCAAGACATGGTCTAGGAGTCAAAGTAAGGTTCAAGTAATGGGTCTTAGTCTTAGGTATGGCCCTTAGTCAAAGTATGCTAGGTATGGTTAGGACATGATGAAGTATGGTATACATTTTGACCAAAGGAAGAGTTTTGTTATATTACTTGTACACAATGCAAGAATTTCGGCAATACATAAGATGTAGATGATATATTTTGTAAATTTTATGTATTGGGTATAAAAGTGGGTATTTGTTGAAGCGTAGAAAAGTTTTTGTGGTTCCGGGAGTGCCTAAACGCAATTTATCGCGAAACGTATACACTTTACGTATCCGATAAAAATAAAATGAACAAAGTTAATAATTATCATCAAAATAATTATATAACCCTTGCTTGATGTAAACATTTAATTGTTTGATGCCCGTTTACATTGAACGCTAATTTTTAGCTTACGCGATTTAAACTTAATTCATGAAATTACAAGCAAACGCGTACAACGCTAAAAATAAATAGTAGATTTATCGACGTCGTCAATGACTTGAAAACACAGGGTGTTATATTATGTATGATGCAAGTGATTTCGCCATTGGTGCGGTTTTAGGACAACGAAAGATGTAGCACTTTCAGCCTATACATTATGCTAGTAAGACAATGACAGAAGCTCAAATTCATTACACTACCATGGAAAAGGAAATGCTTGCCGTTATGTATGCTTTTGAAAAGTTTCGGCCATATCTTGTCTTATCTAAAAGCATAGTGTATACGGATCACTCGGCTTTAAAGTACCTTATGAACAAACAAGACGCTAAGCCGAGGTTGCTCCGGTGGGTTCTTCTCCTACAAGAATTTGATATCACCATCCGTGATAAAAAAGGAAGTGAGAACCTTGCGGCAGATCATTTATCTAGACTTGAGAATCCTCATAAGGATGTGTTAGAAAACAAGGACATAAATGAACATTTTCCTTTAGAAACTCTTGGAGTTATTTCTAGTGAAAGTACCCCATGGTTTGCGGACTATGCAAATTACCATGCGGGGAATTTTATCATCAAAGGAATGACAACTCAACAAAAGAAGAAGTTTTTCAAGGACGTTAAACATTATTTCTGGGATGATCCCTATCTTTTTCGTACTTGTGCGGATCAAATCATTCGAAGGTGTGTGCATGGGCAAGAAGCTTTTGAAATCCTCAAAGCTTGTCATGAAGGACCCACCGGGGGCCATCATAGTGCCAATCTCACCGCTCGAAAAGTATTTGATGCCGGTTTCTTTTGGCCTACCATATATCGAGATGCCCATACGATGATCAAATCTTGTGATACGTGTCAAAGACAAGGCAAAATTTCACAACGAGATGAGATGCCTCAAAACGCTATCCAAGTTTATGAAATCTTCGATGTATGGGGTATTGATTTCATGGGACCATTTCCGTCTTCACATGGGAATAAATACATCCTCGTTGCTGTTGATTATCTTTCAAAATGGGCTGAAGCAAAGGCGCTCCCCATAAATGATGCTCGTGTATAGTTAAGTTTTTAAAATCTCTTTTTGCCCGATTCGGAACGCCTAGAGCTATTATAAGCGATCGTAGGACCCATTTTTGTAATGATCAGTTTGCTAAAGTAATGTCTAAGTATGGGGTCACTCATCGTCTAGCTACCGCTTATCACCCTCAAATGAGCGGTCAAGTGGAGGTGTCCAATCGAGCTTTAAAATGTATTCTAGAAAGGACGGTTGGAGAAAACCATACCTCGTGGTACGACAAACTAGATGACGCTTTATGGGCATTTCGTACTGCTTTTAAGACACCAATTGGTTGTACGCCTTACAAACTAGTGTACGGGAAGTCTTTCCGTTTACCTATCGAGTTAGAGCATAAAGCATATTGGGCTTTGAAACATGCTAACTTCGATTTTAAAACAGCGGGTGATCACCGAAAGCTTCAACTTAATGAGCTTCGTGATCAAGCTTACGAGAATTCTTTGATATATAAAGAGAGGACAAAGAAGCTTCACGACTCTAAAATCAAAAACCGCATTTTCAATATTGGTGATCGAGTTTTCTCTTCAACTCTCGTCTTAAGATATTCTCTGAAAAGCTCAAAACTCGTTGTTCGGGACCTTTTACCATCACCCAAGTTTTTCCATACGGAACCGTCGAGTTGTCTCAACCCGATGGTCCAAACTTTAAGGTGAATGGTCATCGTGTGAAGCATTACTTCGGAGGGGACTTATCACCCAAGGTAGTCTCGGATCTCCACACTTTCCCCAAGGACGAATGAATTCGGGGATCGAGTCAAGCTATATGACTCGGTTACCAAAAACAAAGCGCTTCATGGGAGGCACCTCATGCTTATCATTCTATCTTCTTTCTTATTTCTATTGTGATGTGAGGAGGCTTGTACTCTTTCGATTCTAGTTGTTTGTGCTTATGATTGATTGCATGATTGACCTAAAATTTTCTGAAGACTCTCGTGTTCGGTGTTTTGTCCCGGTTCACTCGAGCTTCCTAGCCTTTGCTTTCAATTAGTTTAGGGAAATCCGATATCCTAAGATTATTATCGACTAACATTTATCTTTTAGCATACTAGATAAACGGCTTAAGATTTGTATGATACTTTCTCCATGCTTAGATCATGCATTCGACTTTTTGAGTTCTAGTATGGGGTTATAAGCCTTATATTAGGAAACATTGAGGACAATGTTTAATTTTAGTATGGGGTAGTATATCTTCAATATGATCTTACCTACACCTTTGCCCGTTGTTCTCATGTAACCCGTTTTCACACAAAAATTAAAAAAAACAAATAAATAAATAAAAAAATTTAAAAATTTTCAAAAATAAAATAAGTGTTTTGTCACAATTTTGACTTTCCTACTGGGTAGAATAAGAATAAATTTTGACCCGATCGAGCGTGTTGAGCTCTGGTCTGTTCCTTAACTTTTAGGCTAAGCGTTCGCGGAAATTCGCGAAGAACGAAAAATGATAGATTTAAGTATGAGTTGGATGCTAAACAAGGATTATTTGGAAATCTTAAGAGCTCCCTAATTTTTATCTTTTTATAAAAGTTTAATTAAACTAATTAAAACCTAACCCTAATTAATAATTCAAAATATAACACTAATTAAAAACTAACTTAGGGAATAACTGAGTTTTAAGACTTAAGGACTAACGGGGCTAAAACATTTAACGGGAAAGGATTAACGAAGTAACACTAAAACAGAAAAATTACAAAAATGGTCCCTGAGTTCCTACCCCGACAACAAACTAAGTCCTAATAAGCCTTAAAATAAGGTGAAGTTAAAAACAACTTAAAATTCAAAACTCAAAAGACCAAAGTTGTAGAATAAACTGGGGAGATCAACTTTAACAAAAGCACTATGGGATGAAACTCAAAGATAAACTCTCAAAGAGCTTCTCAATAAGTTGTTACAGTAAGTAAGAGTTTGAGCTTATTTTTACTTAAAAGCTTGTAACAAGCTCATTTTAAGCTCAAAATGAAAAAGGAAAAGTGTTCTAAACAGCTTAAGATGTGCTTAATCTAAAAATGCAAAGAAATCTAAGCTAGAGGTCCTCTTAAGCTACTGAAATTAAGCATGAATTAAGCAAACTCAGGTATTAAGCAAAATAGCACAAAATCTAAATAAGCTAAAAACCTTAAAAAGCTAAACTAGACTCTAAAACTTTAAGGACTTATTAAACTACTTATAATCTATCTATATAAGCTATAAAATCTAGATTCATAAGCTAAATTAACAAATTAAGATCCTAAAATTCCTAAGTTCTGTTTTTGGCTTTTTATCTTTTTGAAGGACTTTTGACAGCAACAATTAGTAATGCTAATAAGCTAGAAAGTGAAATTTAAGACCTAATCTATATTAAGCTATACCTAAACTTAATCTTACTTGAATTTAAGAGCCTAAATCCTACTTCTACTTAACTAAAAACTAGTCTAAAAGTAGCAGTACAAACTGTGACAGCAGTACTAACCTTTTGGTTAGTACTGGTGCACTTTGCACAAGTGCAACACAAAGGTGCAGGTTTCCTAAGGGTAAACCTGCACTTTAACACACTCCTATAGAGTGTATAAACAAAGTAAAAGGGAGATCATAAGCTTGGAAGTCTTAGATCAAAAATTCTTCATCAAAGTAAAATTAGGAAAATGTACCTTGGTGCAGGAACAAAGATAATAAGCCATATCTTTTGAAATTTAGCAATCTAACCTTTAAAATCTTTTAAACTACTGATCTTAAATGAAAACTCAACTTTCTAAAACAAATTGCATTCCCTAATTTGACTTTTTGAGGTCAAGAACACTTAAACCAAACACCCCTTTATGGTTTGACAGCATTTGGTTAAGCTACTAAATTTGAAATCTATTAAACAAATGCTTAATACCAGACAATTAATAGATTAAAACAACTTTATTAAGCATGAATTAACAACTAAATAAGCAATACTCTAAGACTTAAGCTATTTTACTATATTTTTGGTTTTTTTTAAGGTTTTTAAGACAAATATATGTAAATCTATGATTCAAACTAAGTAAGTTAAAAACAGATAAACAACTATGATGATTAAGCTAAATAAAACTTAAATAAGCACTAATAAGCAAAGAGATTAAGCAAATAAGCAAAATTAAGCATATAGGCTTTAACTAAGCAATTTAAACTGAAATTAGAGAAAAATGAAAAGAGAAACTTACTTGAACCTTTAGCTAAACAAAAGGGACCAATAATGGCAGCTACAAGCTCCCTAGCTTATTAATAAGCTAGGGTATAAGTCCTTGGGATCTCTTCCAAGTTAAGATCCCCTTCCAAAAAGCTCATTTCCAATAAGATCTATTATAAATGTAAGTTAAACTGGTTTAGGGTTTAGGTAAGATTATTACTGAATTAAAATAAGCTCTATTTCAGCTTATAGACTGAAAGAGCTTAAAATGAGCTTATTAGCTTATTGAGACAATTTGGCTTATTAAGAGAGCTTTTGAATAACAAGAAAAGAGAGCTTATGAATGACTTAAACTAAATTTCATTAATAAAAGTTACTGGTTACATTACTTAAAAAAGAAAATTACATTTAAGAAAAATACGAATTTAAGCTAGACTAAAAATTACTAAAAACCTAGATGGTGTGTGTGTGAGAAGTGAGGCCTATTTATAGGTGAACAAAGAAGATTCTAGCCCAATTGCCTTGCTTTCCAATCTTTCAATCTTGGCCAATCATTTCTTCAATCATTTGAGCTTCAATTGTAGCCGTTTGATCAAATTGTGCACTCAAGGATTGCCAAGCTGTCATTCCTTGATGTGACAGCTTGTGCTTCCTTTGTGAGGGATACAAGAGCAATTTTCTTCTTTTCTTGTGCTTTTCTCTCAACAACGTGGCATTCTTCCTTTGGGATTGGACCAATCAGAGATGGGGAGTGACATTTCTTACTGCCAAGGTGTACTTGGACACCTAAATTGTCCTTTGTACCCTCTAATTGTGAAAACCCCTTTGTTTTGAGCTAAGGGCACGTTTGGGAAGATGATGAACAGTGAATTGGATTTACCCGCCCTTTTTTTTATAACTGAAATGGGGTAAAAACTCATTTGAACTTTGGGAAATAGCAACTTGAGTCCCTCTCTTTTCTTTTTACTCATTTTAGTTATAAAGGAACTTTGAAATATACGAAGTTTGAGGCCCCTTATGTTTATGAAAAAGGGAAGTGGGCTAAGGACTTGGGCTTATGAATAGGCTTTTGGGCTAAATGGATTCGGGTAAGGAATTTTAGGGTTTTTTAGGCCCATTAAGGGGTGAGGGGTATTCTTGGACTTTTGTGAAACTTAGAGGGTTAAAATGGAATTTTGTGGGTCTTGTTGACTTTTGTTGATCATGATTTGACTGAGGCTTGACTTTTCTGGCTTCGGCTTTGAATCGTTAAGGCCTGCTTTTTGATACTCTTCTGATTCTCGTGTCCGTGCTTGCTCGGTTTTTTTGACTGTTTTCTTGTCATTTTTGATTTATCCGTACCTGCACACACAAAACACAAATACAAGCATATTTTTGCCATTTTTGGTCTGTTTGGGTTTATATGTTTATATTATAATAATTATTAAAAAAAATAAAAAATTAATATTTTAGGTACAAATGGATATGTGTATTCTACACTTATCACTTATCCTTCTATTTTCTTTCTTATTTCTATTATTATATGAGGAGGCTTGTACTCTTCCGATCTTAGTCGTTGTTTGTACTTATGATTGTTTGCAGGATTGGATCCAAAATTTTTTGAAGACTCTCGTGTTCGGTGTTTTGTCCCGGTCCACTCGAGCATCCTAGCCTTTGCTTGCATTAGTTTTGGGAAATCCGATTTCCTAGAAAATTATTATCGACATAACATTTATCTTTTAGTCACACTTGATAAACGCTAAGATTTTTGTGATACTTTCTTCAGGCTTGAGTTATGCATTCGACCTTTTTGAGTTCTAGTATGGGGTTTTTAGCCTTAGATTAGGAAACATTGAGGACAATGTTTAATTTTAGTATGGGGTAGTATATCTTCGATATAATCTTACCTACTTTTGCCCGTTGTTCTCACGTACCCCGTTTTCCCACCAAAATTTCAAAAAAATGAAAATTTAAAAAATTTCAAAAATAAAATAAATGTTTTTATCACAATTTTGACTTTTCTGCTGGGTAGAATAAGAGTAAATTTTGACCCGATCGAGCGTGTTGAGCTCTAGCTTGTTCCTTAACTTTTAGGCTAAGCGTTCGGGGAAATTCGCGAAGAACAAAAAATGATAGAGTTAAGTATGAGTGGGATGCTAAACAAGGATTAGTTGGAAATCTTAAGAGTTCTTGTATGTAATTTGTGACTTTTTCTCCCATAAGCTCTTAACCGGATTAATATACGTGCTATTTTTGGAGATTTATTCTTAAATCAACAATTTTTATGTAATATATAGCAAAAACTTTAGTCTTAGTTCAAACTTATACTTGAATTTTTCAAAAAGAAGTCTTCTATTTAAAAAAAAATATGATATGATGATAATAATAATAAAAATAAACATAAACTGTGGGCTGATAAAAGTTTACTACCTCTTGCCGGCTCACAACCGATGTGGTAGTCTTCTAAAGAAAGTCCATAGTAAGAATAAAAATCTGAGACTGATAAAAGTTTGCTGCATCTTGCCGGCTCACAACCGATGTTGCAGCCTTCTAAAAGGTCAAGGGTTATAATTGCATAAATGTCTAATATTAAATTAAATAGATTTCTTTTTGTTAAATTCAAATATGCTTTTGAACTTTGACTATTCTATTTTATAAGCTATGCATATACGGGAAACCTGAGAGTTTTTGAAACCTAAGGTCCGTGAGTCCCGATACTAGTCTCTGTGGGGTGTCAAAAGCCTGGTCACTTAGCCGCAAGGTTGGGATGTGCCGAGACGAAAGTCGCTACATGGGATGATCTCGCCTTCAAACTCATTATTCTTGGGTGGAACGTGAAGCATAGTATTTTGTAAAACGTTGATCCATGGTTGAAATTCAAAATAGCACATTCACTTAAGATATAATAAATGTCGGGAGTAAAAAGTTCACAAGTTGCAAATATGAGTAGTGTTAGCATTTTTACTGATATTTAGTTGTGATTTCGTTTTAAGCTTGGTTTGGATAAGTGAAAAGTCAGGGACGATGAATTTATCCTTTTTGGGGCATTCTCGGATCGAAATGCATCTTGTTCTATGATCCCTAACAGTTATGGAAATAACGAAAGTCAAAATATTCTAAGTTTACAAAAAAAATAGGAAAATTGGGTGTTTTATAACTTGTGATTTCTTAACTCTCTCCACAAAAGTCTTTGCTACTTTTCAAAGATTTAGTTTGGGGAAGTTTTGAGGTATTTGGTTTTAAAGCATATAATATTGCGTGAGGACACACAATCGCTTAGTTTGGGGAATTTATTAGGCATGAGGTATGACCATCCAGAACAGTTAAAACTGGCTTTAGCTAATTATGGGGTCTCTGGTGGGTATCAATTGTGGTTCCAAAAAAAATGATTGGAGGCAGTTGTTTGTGTTTTGTGGTAGAGATGTGTCAAAAGGAAGATGTGCAGGGTACCATTCTAAAAAAGTTAACGCTAAGAAACAGTTATTCACAGAGTCAAATGATGATGCAAAAAAGGGTATTAAAGCAAACAAAAAAAACAGTTAAAAAGAAGGGTAATGTGACTTTTAAGGTTGGTAAGGTTAAAACTAGAAGTTGTAAAGTAGGTAAAGGAATAAGTAAAGATGGGGAGGGGTCTAGTAGGAACTCTGATGTGTCTTCTAAGTGGACTATATCCAAAATTGCATCTAGTATGAAAAGTAGCCAACCACAATGTGGATTTAGGTTATGGGCATCTTGGATGGGTAGTGAAAACTCATTCCAAATCAAGTCACTTAAAGCATAACACAAGTGTGCTAGAAACTACAACCTAGGCTCTTTAGTCACCCACAAATGGATAGCACATAAGAGATAATTGCAGACCCTTTTATTCCTCTGTTGAAAATGAAGGCTGTCAATAGAGAGAAATTCCTTATTAATGTTAGCCTTAGGCAATGCAAAAGAGCAAAACAGAGGGCACTATATGATTTTGAAGGTGGTTTGATAGAGCATTATGGTAGGTTGTGGGAGTATAGTGTCACACCCCTAGACGGGGCCTGGACGAAACACGTGTTCGGAAGCGTGACTTGATTGCGCATCTCAAGTACAAAGCATAAAGAACGACCTCTAAGGGTACGTTTTAAAAATAAACACCGTTGCACTTTCATTCCAGAGGTACAAACTTATGATAATCACTTCTTTGATAATATGAATCTTTAGGTATCACAAGAGATACACGGGGGAGAACAACTAGACTCCGATGTTGATTCGGTTATCGATGATCATGATAACACCATTCCATATCATCAATACCAATTAAACAACGAAGTTGAAAGTGTTCCAACTGATGTATCTTCTGTCATACCTGGTGAAATATCTGTGATTACTATTCTAGATGATTTGAGGTCGCAACTTGAGGGCCACATTAAAACTAATGAGGAACAAAGCTTTGCTAATGATTCCTTAAAAGCTGAGCTTGAGAGATACAAAACACATGTTCAAAATCTAGAACAAAGTAAGGTTAAAAAGGATTTAGAACAAGTGTTTTTGAACGTAACAAACGAAATCGACCTTGAGAACAACTTGTGTCTTTAAAACAACAACTTTTACAACATGTCGAGTCAAACAAGTCTTTGAAAACAGAAAGTGAAAAGTTGAAAGCAGATAAAAATGCTCTTGAGGAAAGTTATCTAGAGGAATTAGTTTGGTTGAGAAATACTAACAAGGTTGTCACGGAACTTTTTGCAATCGTATGGTCAACCTGTACAAACTGTCCCTATGTTATCTAGGGGTTTTTCGCGGGGCGGTTCGGTTCGGTTAGTTGGAAGATTTAAACTATCCGTTGCGGGGCGGGTAATTAATTTTACTATCCGAAATCGAACCATACTAGGCGGGTAACCGGACATGCGGGTACCCGAAGTGAGCGGTTACCCGCGGTTCGGTTCACGGTTAACCATTTTTTACGTTTAATCGAGTTTAACCGTATAAAAAATAACATGGTCTAAAGCATTAAATGTCATTCTAGTAAAATCAAATGACATTGAGTAGATAAAACTCATATAAATTTATTTCGTTACAATAATTGCATTTAAATATTCGTACATAACATATTAACAAAATAATACTTATTCGTCCTTTATAAATTACGATCCCATTCATGAATTTTCACACATATATTTTCACAATGTTTACATTAGGAGCTAAAAAGTCGTTATGGAATAACATTAGTGCAATAATATGGTTAATACTTGTACAATTGTATGAATATTAGTTAGAAAACAATCATGTATAATATGCACGGTTCGGTTCGGTTAACCGCGGATATCTAAAAGTAAAAACCGAAACCGAACCGTGATAAGCGGGTTTTTTCGGTTTCGGTTTTTTTCGGTTTTGGTTTTTCGGTTTCGGATTTCGGTTGACTTGTGTTTTGTGCCCTGAAGTAGCACCCCAACCTTACCATTCCGCTGCGTTGTCCTGATTTTCGGGGGTGTTACATACGTCATATCCATCATAAAGATACGGCGTATCCGTGCCGACACTTCACAGATAAATGCAGTCAACAGTCAGAGATACTACATTTAATGCAGTCAACAAACAATAATCCTTCAATTAAAATACCAATCCCTAAACTCAGTTTTAGGTGTGCAAGAAAATCCCTAAACCACCAAGTCGACTCTCAGACGTATAGAAGAGCGAAGAAGGTCAGAAATGAGCCTCAAGATCATAGGAAAACTCTTGTAATCTTCGCACAACCGAATACGCGTTCGATTGAGGTTTTTTTATTTTAATCATTCATATATCAAACCATGTATATTTTTACAATGACTATCGGCTGATACCTTTAGGTATCAGCCATGTTTATGAAGATCTAATGTTTGGTTTGTTTATATTGATTGCTTAATTTATCGTTGATTGTTGATTATGTTTATCAATTTATACTTGTTTACGTGCTTAAGTATGCGACCTATCATTCAACTGGGTCTAGTCCTACATATTTAATGCGCTGCAACTTCTGTGTTGTTTGGGCATAGGCTAAGAGTCCGGGATAGCTATCCATATTACAATTTATATATCTAGAATCATAGGATCACAAATATTAACCTATTTTTGCCCTTTGATTGTGAACTTAGTTAAGCCATAAGGTGACCTTGGTACCAACAAGTACGTTCTAATCAATTGGTAAGGACTCGGACAGTGGACTATTAGTATATAAAGAGCCATTAAGCAGTAAGTGGGTAAAGTCTCCATGAGCTAGGGTTTAGTAAGAGCACCATTACTAATCTCCTAAGATAGATTATAATCAAAAAATGCTTGCTTTATGCGGATGCGACTAATTGTGACCGGATTAGCGTATCTAGGTCTTAGGAAGAAGTACCGCCTAAGTCTAGGAATGATATGCCCCTTCCAGATAAGACAATCATTGCACAAAATAAACAAACCTGTATTTTGTCAGATTATTCATGGTTGATAGGTTTTCCTTAAATTAGCTCTCGACTGCTTCTCTATCGTTTGTTTGTTTTCTTTTGTGTGTTTATTGCTTTACTTGTCATCAAAACCTTAGGTTAGATAACTAAACCTCGTGCCAGTCTCTCAGGCTGAACCCCCCCCCCCCCTTTGCATTAGTTTTAGGTTTAACTTATATAACTAAAATACTGATAGATTAGATATTAACGCTCTCGCTCTTAGTGATCGACACCCTACTTACCACGAAACTCCATCTGACCGGGTACACTGCCCGTTAAAGTATTGTTTTTAGGTATAGTCGGCATAAAATAAATACTAAAACTTGATACATAAATAACACCTACACAACGACACATCATGTTTTTGGCGCCACTGCCGAGAGTGAAGTTATTTAATTCTTATTTATTAGTGTTTTAGTTTAGTTTAGATTTAGTTTAGATTAATTTCATATTTGTGTGTTTGTTTTATGTGTTTGATTTCTGCATTGTATATTTTGCATATTGTGTGTTTGTGTGCATTATTATAGTTTGCTGTAACCTTCTGAGTCGAATACTCAATACGACGTATTCATTTTCTTGGATACAACGTATAAATTTTTTTCAAACCAATACAGCGTATTCGACTCTATCATTAATATGGCGTTTCAGTTCATTGAATACGGCGTATTAAGCTATTTGACAGTTTTCTTTCCTAGCAAATTTATTATAGGTTAAAATGGACGACCCCAACATTACTATGGAAGACTATATCAGGCTTGAGGAAGAAAAGGCTCGAAAACGTGGTAAGGTGTTTAACTGGGAAACTGCTAAGTATGGTAAGATCTGGTATGATGAAGAACGTTCACAACTCGGATCTGTTGAAACTGAATTCCCATCTATAGACTTTAACGACACGTTAACATCTGAAGCAGCACTCTCATGTGAGCCTACGGTAAGTTCTCTTAACAATGAAATTGACTTTAGAATATCGTTTGACGAATCCGACGATGAAGATTACACGGTAATTTTCGATAAAAACTCATTTTCCTATAAAATAAAAACGGATTCGGAAAATGATAATGAAAAACTCATGCCTTCAATTCCATCACCTGAGCCTCCGATCAGTTGTTTTGATGATTTAGACTTCTTTAACGATTTTGAGAACGAATTTCCAGCAATTGTTTACAATAATGCCCAAACGTCTAAATCAGATTTATTAACTGAACCGGTTTTAAATCCTCAACATATCGATGAATTTGATTTGAAAAGTAAAACATCATTGTCCAAATGTGATGAAGAGGAATAAATTGTTTTAAACTTTAATGATCTATTTCCTTTTAACGTAATTTATCCCAATGATTCAAAATCGGATAAGGACAATGATGATGGTAAAGTCGATATTAACACTATACCATCGTGGATTTATCTGTCAACCGTACCTGATATAATAAATGCAGATGATGTGCCTAGCACATGGTGTGAGTCAAATAAGCTTTTAGAAACAAGTCATGATACATCTAATAAATTTTTCAAAACTGAAACTTTTATCAAGGGTTTAAATTTTAATATAATAACTTGGAATCATCTTAACAAAGGGATATCATTCATTTTCCTAATCAAGAATTTGTATGTGTCATTTGGCA
The DNA here is from genome assembly GCA_026074375.1 of Tanacetum coccineum. Classification (NCBI taxonomy): domain Eukaryota; kingdom Viridiplantae; phylum Streptophyta; class Magnoliopsida; order Asterales; family Asteraceae; genus Tanacetum; species Tanacetum coccineum. Next base: position 15,253 of record BQNB010007706.1, on the reverse strand, counting down.
TCCCGTTCGACCCTAAATTGTTTTATAAGGATGGGAGTAAATTGGGGCAAGTCTAACTTAAAGACTTTACTGTAAACAAAAGTGCTTGTCGGGAGACAACCCAAAATGTATTTTCAATTTTTATCGAGTCTTACTTCCCAGACTGTCTATACGGCGTATCCAAACCCTATGGATATGGCGTATCGACTATCTGGACGTTATCCAGTTTTTATTTTCAGCACAGTCTATACGACGTATTCATTAAATGAATACAGCGTATACATGTATCAATACGGCGTATCCTGGGGAATGGATACGGCGTATCGACTTCCTGTACAGTTTTAGGTTTATATTTCGAGTCTAACCAATGAATACACGGAGATAGAATTGCATTTGTTTTCTGAGAATTTATACAGGACCTTCGGGAAGTTATCGACAAAGTTGGTTAAAGTATCTACAAGTCTGAAGTGTTGGAGTCTTGAAACCTCAAGACGGCTGTTCAACACGAATTATTGCTCATAAACGCAACTTGGAGAATCTACCGAGCAAATATCAGGGGAGTTTCTCATTCTAATTCTTTTTAAATTCCTGTATTTAATGTTTTATATATACAACGAGGACGTTGTATAATTCAAGTGGGGGGATGGAATTAGAATGTTTACTTGTCCTAATTTTCACAATAAAAAGCTTAAATTATGCTCAAATTTAAAAAAATTTCAAGCATACTTTTGTGAAATTACATGTTACATAACCCGCACACAATAACCCTTGTTAGATATTATGAGGATTTAACCTTTCCGTTTCTAAATGTTTACCCAAAATCCACAAAATATGAGTGTGCCGGTGATGTTGTAGACTTTAGAACTTGGCTTGGTATATCTATTCGAGACCACAATAATGAGTATTATGGATTTAATTGGAGTAACTTGTTTAAATTGGTAAATCTTAGGATTACAACCAAATCGCCTATACATGTTGTTTATTAACTAACTACACCGGTTAGTTAACCTCCCGTTAAACCCTTATTTTTTTCTGCAAAAATTTTCCACTCTCATCTTTAGAGTGATGATCCACTAGAACAACCCGTAGAGCCAATCCTTTAGGAATTTACACCAACTATTTGTTTCGTTACACCTTTACACCTTAACCTACCCTTGTTATTGATTAGTGTTTTAATTTACATTTGCATTTGCTTGAAGTGTAAATTTGTATTTCTCGAGTCTTTGTGTCCCATTTTCTATCTTTGGTGTGGTTGAAAATTTGCACATTGCAAATGGGAATGTATATTAGTAGTCAAAGCTCATGTGATTTTACTACCGTCACAATTATTGATGAAACCGAAGGACGAAGAACTACCGAAGGAATTATCCAAAAAAAAATGTTATGATCTCGTTAGAAAACAAAAAAGTCACGGTCACTAGTAGTTATTTAGTCATTTACTAGCTCGTTAGTTAATGATATTTAATGTAATCAGGACCGACAAAAGAAAAATCCCCCAAAGCCATCCAATAGGCCCATATCGGGCCGCCCCTTTAGTGTTATAAATAAACCCTTCACATGTCAAGTGTAGTGGATATTGATGATGCTCTGTATACACAAAACCTCATATCTCTTGTAAAGTTTAATCATCCTCATTATTTATTTTCTTCTCCAGTTTACTCTTGATCTTAAACCTCGAATCTTTCTTGTGAGATGAATAATTATTTAGAACCTCAATTGGAAATCAAGACTACGGTGGTAAGTGTTTTGACACTATTCACTGTACTGTACACACATTTTTCCACGGTACTGTTTCATCGGAACAATTCCATCGAAAAAAAAATCGCTTACTTTTTACAACTATCGTTGTTTTTTAAAAAAAAATCGGTTAATTTTTTTAATATAAACTTTCGATTGATCTTTTTAATCAATTGTTAATCGATTTTTTTATTAAAAATTTTTTCGGCTGATTTGATTAAAAATTTTGTTCGGCTGTTTTTTTTATTAAAAAAAATCTCGGCTGATTTAAAAAAAAAGAAGAAGAGATCTATTTTTTTGGGAAGTAAATAATTAATTTCTAAAATCAAGGGATTTGATTATATTTTTTAAATTTTGGAAAGTAAATATTTGGTTTCTAAAGTAAAGGAATATAATTTTTTAATTTTGGAAATTATATTCTTGTTCTTTTTTTCTTCTCTTTGACAAAAGCAGAGATTTATTTCAACATCAATTAATTATTGTTTTACGGTTTCTTCTTGATTTTGTAAAATCCCGTGAAAGATACGATTCTTTTCTCGGTTTTAATCAAAGATTTGTAAAATCCCATGAACATTAATTGATTTCAATCAAACACAAACAACCACTCAAGATCCGTTCATTCATATCTCTTACAAGATGGCAACAACTGATAAAGAGTCAAGTGCAGCTGGTACGGATAACCGTCCTCCTATGTTGGAGGAAAGTGACTTTGAGTCTTGGAAGATACGTATTGAGAGGTACATTCGTGGTAAACCTCTTGGGAAGCTAATTTGGAAATCCATTAAAAATGGACCTAGTCCACATCCAATGATCACAGTCACTACAGGAGAAGGTGAACAACAAACTCAAGTAACAAGAGAAAAGACCGATGAAGAGTTCACAGAGGCTGAGAACAACAAAGAGCGTGCTGACATTCACGCTACAAACATTCTTAGTCAAGGGCTCCCACGACACATCTTCAACACACTCAATCAAACCGATACGGCAAAAGAGATTTGGGAGAATGTGGAGCTACTCATGCAAGGATCGGGTCTCACAGAACAACAAAAGAAAGAGACCTTGTTTGATCAATATGAAAGGTTCCGGGCTAATGGAAATGAATCAATTCACGACTACTTTGTTCGATTCCACAAGCTGATTAATGACATGAAGATCACTAAAATAAAAAATAAAAAAAAAAAAAAAAAAAAAAAAAAAAATGCAATCCTAGTTCATCAGAGGTATACCAAGTTTGTCAATAACTTACCTTCGTATTGGGGCAAGTATGTTACTATTGTGAAGAACAGCAAAGACATATCAACTGTGAGCTATGTTGATCTATACACTCACTTGAAGAGCTATGAACAACATGCCATGAAGACTCTTAGCAAGATGAATCAAACTTCTGGAAATGCTGATCCACTTGCTTACAGGCTAAGGCAGAGCACACTCAACGCTCTTCACTTCACAATATTTCCACCACCACCTCAAAATGAACCCTGCTCCACAACAAGCTCCTTATCAAATCAATGAGCCATGTTGGCAACGATGAACCAGAATATGCAACTTACTTAGGGTTTTCAAGAATCAGTTCCCCCTACCAACAACCAGCTTAGAACCTCTACCAATCAAAGGACCCATGCTACATTTACGGCTGGGTCAATTACACAAGAAGTGTTTAACGTAAGAGCATTGGGTAATAAAGGAAAAACATGCTGCTACTGGATCTCAAGAAAAGGTGGTGACATGTTACAACTGCCGTGGTCAAGGACATGTGGCAAAGGAATGCAAGGAGAAGAAACGAGCAAAGGACTCACAGTGGTTCAAAGATAAGGCATTGCTTATGGAAGCTAAAGAGAAAGGCACTATTTTGGATGCAGGGCTGAAGCTTTTCTAGCAGATGTGGAGTGTACAACACCTTATGCTGAACCATTGGCCATCACTACCACTACGGCATTTGAAGTAAGCCATGAGGATGCATACGATTCTGATGTCGATGAAGCACCTCACGCAGCGGCAACATTCATGGCCAATCTGATGCAGACTGGTCCATCTACTGGACAGGGCACCAGTAATGATACTGACTTTCATTCAGAGGTATAAACTTATGATAATCACTTCTTTGATAATATGCATCTTCAGGTATCATAAGAGATACACGGGGGAGAACAACTAGACTCCGATGTTGATTCGGTTATCGATGATCATGATAACACCATTCCATATCATCAATACCAATTAAACAACGAAGTTGAAAGTGTTCCAACTGATGTATCTTCTGTCATACCTGGTGAAATATCTGTGATTACTATTCTAGATGATTTGAGGTCGCAACTTGAGGGCCACATTAAAACTAATGAGGAACAAAGCTTTGCTAATGATTCCTTAAAAGCTGAGCTTGAGAGATACAAAACACAGGTTTAAAATCTAGAACAAAGTAAGGTTAAAAAGGATTTAGAACAAGTGTTTTTGAACGTAACAAACGAAATCGACCTTGAGAACAACTTGTGTCTTTAAAACAACAACTTTTACAACATGTCGAGTCAAACAAGTCTTTGAAAACAGAAAGTGAAAAGTTGAAAGTAGATAAAAATGCTCTTGAGGAAAGTTATCTAGAGGAATTAGTTTGGTTGAGAAATACTAACAAGGTTGTCACGGAACTTTTTGCAATCGTATGGTCAACCTGTACAAACTGTCCCTATGTTATCTAGGGGTTTTTCGCGGGGCGGTTCGGTTCGGTTAGTTGGAAGATTTAAACTATCCGTTGCGGGGCGGGTAATTAATTTTACTATCCGAAATCGAACCATACTAGGCGGGTAACCGGACATGCGGGTACCCGAAGTGAGCGGTTACCCGCGGTTCGGTTCACGGTTAACCATTTTTTACGTTTAATCGAGTTTAACCGTATAAAAAATAACATGGTCTAAAGCATTAAATGTCATTCTAGTAAAATCAAATGACATTGAGTAGATAAAACTCATATAAATTTATTTCGTTACAATAATTGCATTTAAATATTCGTACATAACATATTAACAAAATAATACTTATTCGTCCTTTATAAATTACGATCCCATTCATGAATTTTCACACATATATTTTCACAATGTTTACATTAGGAGCTAAAAAGTCGTTATGGAATAACATTAGTGCAATAATATGGTTAATACTTGTACAATTGTATGAATATTAGTTAGAAAACAATCATGTATAATATGCACGGTTCGGTTCGGTTAACCGCGGATATCTAAAAGTAAAAACCGAAACCGAACCGTGATAAGCGGGTTTTTTCGGTTTCGGTTTTTTTCGGTTTCGGTTTTTCGGTTTCGGATTTCGGTTCAGATTAGCTGTTCGGCTCGGTTCGTCGGTTTCTCGTTTTTTGAACACCGCAATTATAGTTGTATAAAAAAAAAAAAATATATAAAAATTTTTTGTCACACGACGTCTAATGTTATCTAAACGACCAACTTTTTCCATAAAGGACTTACACAAATCTGCTCTTGGTCATCATAATCTACTGTATCTCAAATCAGCTCAGCTATGTCGCCCAACCCTATATCTTGGTGACGTAATTGTAGATCCTGTACATACCCCCTTTAGGGTATATGATAGTGAAGAGACCTTAGTTCAAGCTGAAGTTAGTAGAACTAAGATGTTAGAAAGGATGAAAGACCCGTTGTGCAAAGTGTCATCTAAGCCAATAAATTATGCTAAGTTAAATAGTTTGTATGATACCTTTGTGCCTCAAAAGCAGTTGTCTAGTGAACAGGTTTATTGGTTACCAGCTAATGAAGTTGCTAGTTATAATTGTAACCAGTCTAAACCTATAACTAACTTTGGTTTGTACTTTGTCCAGCAAGAGTCAAGTTAACACTCAGTATAAAATAATTGTTAAAATACATGTTTTCCAGAGTTTGTAATAAGGTATGTCAAAGACAAACGATATCCTCATATATAACAAATGGGGAGTGGCGTTTTGAACATACCAAAAAGTGCTTTGTAGAAGAAATAATTCCTTTTTATGAAAAACTCAAAATGCATGTTAAAGGTATAGAAGATAATCTTTTCAAAGAAGTATCTGAATACATGAAAATCTTTGATGAGCTGGACAAAGAGTATGATCAATGTGTTATTGATAAGAAGAGTTTGGAAATAGAGAATAAAAATCTCCTGATTCAAAATGAGTGTTTGCTAGCTGAATCTGTGTCTAAAGATATTTGTTCTGTTGTGCTTACTTCCAATATTGTTGTGCCTATGAGCGTTAAACCTAGATCTAATTGCGTTGAGGAACACTCCAGAAATCTGGAACTTGAAGCTGAGATTTTAAAGGTGAAACAACTACTTGTTGAAAAAGAAAAACGATGTTCTTTCATTGAAACGAAATATCAAGAACTCGAGCTTAAATTTCAAAAGTACAAAGAATGTTTTGAAAATCCACAGGTTTGTAATAATTCAAGCTCACCTGAACTTAATGTATTTTTTGAAATCAACAAGTTGAAAGATCAGCTTCAGATAAGATTAGTTACTCGTGGAATTAGAAGGCTCAAAACCGGTACCATGAAAAGAAGTTAGTGCCGACTCCAATTTTGAGTAATCTAGAATTTCAAGCCCTAAAAACTTCGAAAAACTCAGTTTAAAAGAGGAATCACACAGCTGTAGAATTAAGAATGATATAGCCTTAGGTACGAAAACGTGTCGCCATTAAAGCGATTATCAAGACTTGTATCAGTTAAGGCAGAAGTAATAGTAAATGTGAGTAGTAAGCAACTGTCCCCTAAGAAACCCAAAGTACTTGCTCCTGATTTAAGCCCTGTGACGCCCAGTATATCCCTCCTCGAAAAGAACCAATAGGGAAGCCAATACTCCTTACCTAGGAAAAGAGACAATATCTTTAGTAAAAACTAACGTGTATTGTAAATCATATCAACATAATAAAACTGTCACTGAAGTTAGCAAGACAAAATCTAAGTGCGAGACGAAGACCGCATAGGAATTTGCCAGCTATGATTGAGAGAACGAAAAGAGATTAGATAATCCCTTTAGTGAATTGAATAAAAGAATCATGTTGATTCTAGGTTTAAAGTGTTAAACGTACTGGGATTTATTTCGAAGTCTGTTTTGTTTGCGAAAACAAGTAATGAATGTTTGGTTTTGGTAATCAATATAAGTGTGTTGTTTAAAAAATAGAAATTCTGTGAATGCAAAAAAAAAACCCCAGTTCAATAATGATAATACCGTTAAAGCAAGTTTGGAAAAGGCTACAGGAAAAATATTTGCTAGTGGTTGTGTATTTTTTTTTTAGTATTTTTTTTTTTTTTTTTTTAAACTAAGTGGAGGCCCACAGGAAGAAAATTTACTTCAGGTGATACGTGCCCCTTAACTAGGATCACTAAACCTGAAGTAGTGGCTTTAGAAAAATCAGGAAGCGTTAGCACTAGTGAACCTACTAATAATGTCATTGTAACACCTAGGTTCTCTAAAAAGCCTCTCATTTGTTACAAACGTAAAGATAGAAATGCTACTACAGCTCAAACAATGACTACAACTCTTTAAATAGAAAATGGGTCAATGTTTGAGGGGGAGAATCAGTGCTACTAACAGTCTTGCAGGAAATGCAAAGAAAGGATTTTTGGACTCATTCGTTCTTCTTACATGAGAAGTATTTAATCTAGCATGTGAGAAAAGTTGCTGCTGATTCTGTTGCTGAGCGATTGGAACGAACCACATGATGCTTCTTCAGACAGGCTTCTTCTAGTCTACGTATATTTCAGGTTTCGTTTCAATATTAATTGAATATTTGTGCGTTAAAGTAGTATATATATATATCTTTATTGATTGATGGCGAGCTTAAATTTATTTTAAGTCCATTATTGATTAAAACCATACAAAAGTTGCATACTTTTGATCGGGGGAGAAAATGTGACTTAAAAATATTGATAACTAATGATTCAATTGTTTATATGTAATAGCTTAAACCTTGCATGTGCAAAACAACTTTTGAATATCGATGCGACATGAGTAGGGGGGAGCAAAAAAGATTAAATTAATTCTAAAAGTCAAGATACCAAAAACTTTTGTGTTATACACAAGCTATCTTGATAATCTTCAAAGAATCTTTTGCTTCATAATCTTGGTTTCATATATGTGATTGGATAACGTAAATTGCATGGGAATGTATCATCTCATATCTCTCGAGATATCTTTCTAAAATTTGATAGTGCTGTTGAGTGTTGATCTGTTAAAAAGTTTTCAGCAAGTTAAGCTTCTCAGTTCCTATCCTTTTTAATAACCATCAAAGCATTTTCCTTTAAATGATTTTAAGGCGACTGACCAGGGTTAATGCAAGTTTGACCCGAGTTAGATAGTCTTCTTGTCAAAACTTTGTTTTGATCAACACTGATTTTCATCACACTTAGACTGTTTTTCAAATATTTTTCGCCATAGACTTCCACGGTACTTAATTGTATTAAGAGGTCGACCCTATGTTTGCAAGTGAGCCTAATGAAGCAACTGGACATAGGTTATGCTAAACACGAATTATACGGTATAGTCATCCCCCCACATCAGATGTAACGTTCTGACTCACCTATTTTACCATTCTAGTAGTAGGCAAAGGCTATAGTGTGTTAGTCAAAACGTACATCTGGTCTAAAGAAGCACAAGCATATGGGAATTATATACATCGATATTGGAGGACTTAAGGCTTTGGAGCTGGAAAACCTTCACAGGAGTGTCTTTTAATGAATATCTACCTGATCACATGTGCATTACTTGTACTGTAATCATTGATCCTCACAGAATCGAAGGTTATTGCAACCGACAAGATTGAGTATCATTCATTGTACTCGGGGTCCTTCAAAATATAAAACCCTCAATGTGTTTAAAAATGTTTTTCTAAGAACACATTAAGTGGATTTTCATATAAATGTTTTTGTTGGTGATCAATTTTTGACTCAAGGAATCGATGTAAACCACATGCTCATACTCAAAGACTCAAAGATATCAAGAAAGCTAAATACTTAAAGCTTCTGCACCTGTGAAAATCAAAGTCCTCTTCAAAATGATAAAGATGTAAAGAATTAAAGAAGAAAGAACTTAAAAGCTTTCAAGTTTACAACAAGTTTGAGCATGTTGGTCCAAAGTTCAGCAAATGGGAAATTAAAGTAAAGACCACATGAAGTTCATGAATCAAAGAATCTATAATCAAGTTATCAAGCATGATTAAACAAGCTCAGAAGATAAAAGTCAAAGTAAAGATTGCTACAACAAGGCACAAAAAATCAGGGAAGATTACAAGGACTACGAGCTGAAGAAATCTACATTGAATGCTATGACTCAATTTTGCAAATCAAGAGTGACCTCCCTTAGGGGGAGATTGTTAGAAACAAAGAAGTCTCGGTCACTCGTAGTTGTTTAGTATTTACTAGCTCGTTAGTTAATGATATTTAATGTAATCGGGCCGACAAAGAAAAAGCTCGAAAATCCCATCCAAAGGCCCATATTGCCGGCCCCTTTGAGGGTTATAAATACCCTTCACATGTCAAGGTTTAGGGTATGTGATGATCTCTATAAACACAAAACTCATATCTCTTGTAAGTTTAATCATCCTTCATTATTTTATTTTCTCTCCAGTTTTCTCTGATCTTTAAACCTCAAATCTTTCTTGTGAGATGAAATAATTATTGGAACCATCAGAATCGTGAAGATGGTAAAACTACACCGAGATTTGAAGCATTTGTGAAAAGAAAAAAAAGAGAAAAATACAAAAAGAGAAGGAAAGTTTGAAGATAATCGTTTCGTAATTACCGAAGGAATCACACGAAGGATCAATTATTCGTTGATACGTCTAAAAAATCGACGATGTAAAGTATTGTACAAAGTGGTAGATATCACCACTTGCCTTGTAGAGTATGTAAAAGTTTTGGGATGATTGGGAAGTTGACCGTTACGGGAACGCCAACTTAGGTTGTTGTTTTTTATCAATGATCAAGACGTTGTAAATAGTTGTGTGTATTTAACACATAGTAACGGTCAAGAAATAAGTGCCTAGCAACCTTGAATCTTAAGTCTTAATCTATTTGTTTCTTGATTTTTATTTAACAACAATTTACTTACCTTTCACCTAATGATTAGCCGCTGGTTTTACGCGAATGAGGAGTCATACGAACATGCATGTCTATTCTGGCGTTCCGGCCATGTATGCATGTCTTGTACCTTGTTGGTTTATGACTTTTGGTGAAAGTTAGAAGGTTCCTACCCTATATCATTCTTCATCCTAACATTAATAAATTCGAATGGGGATGTTGACGAGACACACATGTCTATCCCGGCATTCCGGTGTGTATGTGTAATTCGCTGCCTTTTGGAATGGTAATTCTGGTGAAAGATTGTAGAATGATCAAACAGTTTCGTATATAGTTAGATTGAAATTTTTTTTGAAAAAATGAGAAAAAATGCAACAAAAAAGAAAGAGAAGGAAAATTTAAAGATAATCGTTTCGCAAAGCAAGAACCGAAGGAATTACACGAAGGATCGATTATTCGTTGATATGCAACAAAAATCAACGATGTAAAATATTGTACAAAGTGGAAGATATCGCCACTTACCTTGTAGAATATGTAAAGTTTGGGATGATTGGGAAGTTGACCGTTATGGGAACGCCAACTTAGGTTGTTGTTTTTGATCGATGATCAAGACATTGTAAATAGTTATGTCTTAAATCATGGTAACGGTCGGGAAAAAGTGTCTAGCAACTTGTATTTTAGGCTTAATCTATTTGTTTCATGATTTTTATTTAACAACAATTTACTTCTCTCTCACCTAATGATTAGCTACTAGTTTTACGCGAATGAGGACTTGTTCGAGCATGCATGTCTATTCCGTCGTTACGGCCATGTATGCATGTCTTAGCTGCCTCGTTGGTTTACGACTTTTAGTTTACGATGTATCCAAGACTTTTACGAATCAAAGACCATTTCCTGACTTTGAAAAATACGTTGTATCCACATCAACGATACACCATATATAATACTTTGGTCAACGAAGAAGAATCAACTGGTTTTACCTCAATACGTTGTATCCATCAAGAAGATACGGCGTATCTGTGCCTACACTTCACAAATAACCATGAAGGATTAGAGACCCAATATGCCGTATCTAAGAGACATCAATACGCCGTATTTACAATATAGTAATAAAATATTATGGAAGATATCAAACGTGGTTCTTACTCCAAGAAATCCCCAATACGCCGTATCCCACATTGCTCGATACGGCATATCGATGAGTTTCCAGACTCTATAAATAGACAATCCTAAACTCAGTTTTAGGTATGCAAGTGAATTCCTAAACCACCAAGTCGACCAAGAGACGAATAAAAGAGTCTAGAAGGTCAGAAAAGAGCCTCAAGATCATAGTAAAACTCTTGTAATCTTCGTGTAACCGAATACGCGTTCGATTAAGGTTTCTTTATTTTAATCGTTTATATATCAAACCGTGTGTATTTTTACAATAACTATTGGCTGATACCTTTAGGTATCAGCCATGTTTATGAAGATCTAATGTTTGGTTTGTTTATATTAATTGCTTAATTTATCGTTGACTGTTGATTATGTTTATCAATTTATACTTGTTTACGTGCTTAAGTATGCGACATATCATTCAACTGGGTCTAGACCTACATATTTAATGCGCTGCAACTTCGGTATTGTTTGGGCGTAGGCTAAGAGTCCGGGATAGCTCTCCATATTGCAATTTATATATCTAGAATCATAGGATCACAAATATTGACCTATCCTTGCCTTTTGTTTAGTGAGCTTAGTTGAGCCATAAGGTGACCTTGGTATCAACGAGTACGTTCTTATTCTATTGGTAAGGATTCGGATAGTAGACAACTAGTATATAAAGATTCATTAAGCAGTAAGTGGGTAAAGTCTCCATGAGCTAGGGTTTAGTAAGAGCACCATTATTAATCTCCTAAGATAGATTATAATCAACAAATGCTTGCTTTATGCGGATGCGTCTAATTGTGACAGGATTAACGTGTCTAGGTCTTAGGAAGAAGTACCGCCTAAGTCTAGGAATGATATGCCCCTTCGAGATAAGACAATCATTGCACTAAATAAACAAACCTGCGTTTTATCAGATTATTCATGGTTGATACATTTTCCTTACATTAGTTCTTGACCACTTCTCTATCGTTTGTTTATCTTCTTGTGTGTGTTTATTGCTTTACTTGTCATCAAAACCTTAGGTTAGATACACAAAACCATGCCAGTCTCTCAGGCTGAAACCCCCCTTTTTGCATTAGTTTTAGGTTTAACTTAGATAACTAAAATACTGATAGAATTAGGAATTAACGCTCTCGCTCTTAGTGATCGACACCCTACTTACCAACGAAACTACCACCGACCGGGTACACTGCCCGTTAAAGTGTTGTTTTTAGGTATAGTCGACATAAAATAAATAGTAAAACTTGATACATAAATAACACCTACACAACGACACATCAAGTTTTTGGCGCCGCTGCCGGGGAGTGAAGTTGTTTAATTCTTATTTATTAGTGTTTTAGTTTAGTTTAGATTTAGTTTAGATTAATTTGCATATTTGTGTGTTTGTTTTGTGTGTTTGATTTCTGCATTGTATATTTTGCATATTGTGTGTTTGTGTGTTTTCTGCATTATTCAAGTAATTTTTCCGAGTTGAATACTCAATAAGGCGTATTCATTTTCTTGGATACGGCGTATTTTTTTTCAAAACAATACAACGTACTCGACTCTATCATCAATACGGCGTATTCAGTTTACTGAATACGGCGTATTAGGCTATTTGACCATTTTCTTTCCTAGCAAATTTATTACAAGTTAAAATGGACGACCCCAACATTACTACGATGAGAGTATAGTCATTCTGAGGAAAGCAAAAGCTCTAGTGCTTTGTAAGGTGTATAACTGGGAAACCGCTACGTATGGCAAGATCTGGGATTATGAAGACGTTCACGACCTCGGATCTGTTGAAACTGAATTCCCAGCTATAGTTTTTAACGACACATTAACATCTAAAACAACACTCTCGTGTGAGCCTACGCTAAGTTCTCTTAACAACGATGAAATCGACTTTAGAATATCATTTTACGAATCCGACGATGAAGATTGCACGGTAATTTTTGACAAAAAATCATTTTCTTACAAAATAATTTATGTCCACGATTTAAAAACGAATTCGGAAAATGATAATGATAAAGTTAATATACCTTTGCTTCCATCACCCGAGCCTACGGTAAGTTGTTTTGATGATTTAGACTTTCTTTAATGATCTTGAGAATGAATTTCCAGCCATTGTTTACAATGATGCTCAAACGTCTAAATTAGATTTCTCAACTGAACCTGTTTTAAATCCTCAACATATCGATGAATTTGATTTGAAAAGTGAAACATCATTGTCCAAATGTGATGAAGAGGAAGAAAACGTTTTATACTTTAATGATTTATTTCGTTTTAACGTAATTTATCCCGATGATTCAAAATCGGATAAGGACAATGATGATGATGAGATCGATATTAAACAATTTTCGGGGAATAATGTAATAAATGTCGATGATGGCGCATAGGGTCAAATAAGCTTTTTGAAACAAGTCATGATACATCTAATAATTTTTTTAAAACTAAAACTTTTATCAAGAGGTTAAATTTTAATATCATGACTTGGAATCGTCTTAACAAAGGGATGTCATTCATTTTCCTAATCAAGAATTTGTAAGTGCCATTTGGCATCCCGTTCGACCCCAAATTATTTTATAAGGATGGGATTAAAATGGGGCAAGTCTAACTTAAAGACTTTTCTGTAAATAAAAGTGCTTGCCGGGAGACAACCCGTTGCAACCTGTGAACATAGAAGCAGTTTGTGATTAACTTCTCGAAAAGCTAGATGTATTGATGAGGTGTGCCCAAGTAAATTCGAAAGAACTGACTGACTGTTTTTATAAGCCCTGAGATCATGTTGAAAAAAGGGCTTCAGTAAAACGACCATAACTTTTTTCCTTAAGTCCCCGTTTCATGCCCCAAGACCACTCAATATCGAAGAGAAAAATGGAGGGCAACGCATTTGGGTAACACCTTTGGTAGGTTACGGATTTTTTCGACGCCCAAAACCCTCAATTACACATTAGTTATCTACATTTTCTGTTTTTTTTGAATTTTTTTGTTGTGCTTGTTTATTGCTCTAAAGCTTCACGCTCATCCGTCTTTTTAGGCCCGTTTCAGTTTTGTGAGCCTATTTAAACAATCTGTTGTAACCCTAGCCAGGGAGTTATCAGTTTTAATAAAAATAAACCATTGGCCGTTGTTTGCCAAGAAGTTTTACCCTAATAATCGGTATTCAATCGAATCAAGGATTGTTGGAAGAATTGTTTCTGGTATTCGTAGAATTAACAGATCCAATTTGTTATCTTGTTTTTCTTACTACATCAGGTATGCTTATTATGACATTTGAGATAAAAATCCACAAGTTCTGAACCCAAAATATGAATTATAGACCGAAAAGTGTTTTCCTCACTTTATAAAGAAAAAAAATATCAGCAACACAGAATTAACCTTTCAAAGAAAAACTAGTGAGATCAGAATTCATTTATACTTAAGTTACCATAAAACTTTCAAAAAGTAAGGAGATAAACCGATAAGTATCGAATCAAAAAATTAATGCCAGATGACAAAAGAAAAGAATACTTGCGTTATTAACCCACTATAACTTTTTTGTTACTTATTATCAGAATGTTTAGGGATAAGAAATGCATTATATATGTTTAAAAATACCTAAATTATTACAAATTTTTAAGAGTTTTAAAAAGCTTCATGCATTTAACATTTTGGCATGTTTAAGCTGATTGAACCACTTGACACATTCCCTTATCAATTAACATTTAATCCATTTCAAACTATGATTTTTAATGGATACAGCCTCTTAAATTTAATCAATTTCAAAAAACGGATTACTCTATTATTGACCTGGCATTGTTTCTGTAATCATGTTGACACACTAATTATTATTTAGATATATTTTTTGACCAACAATATTTCTTGTCAAGCCAATTTTCAAGACTACGAGTTGGGACTAGGTGCTTGTCATCTTTCTTATCCCACATAGACTCACAAATAATTTACTCATTTTGACCCTTTACACAATCCGATTGACCCGTCCTAGTTCCAGCTCAAGTATAACAAATCCAGTTAACAAGAAACGCTAAAAAAATAAACTCTTACTCATATGCATGCTCAACTTCTTGCTTTCCTGTGTAGTGGGTTGATAATATTTAAACCACTCACATACGTTCATGAGCACCTAATAAAATAAACTCTAAGGATCTTAGACGAAAAGATGCAGATACTTTAAGATATTAGTTATATAGTTCAAAACCACCACTTACTTTTGAAACCTTTTTCTCAAAGATGTCAAACTTGTTTAGAGACAACATGAAGGATGTTTTCTGCATATGCCAAAAAACACAAGCAGAGCTCATCAGGTAAGAACATCGTATAAATATTTAGGATCTGAAGTCATGAAT
>BQNB010007705.1:0-92606 GCA_026074375.1 Tanacetum coccineum | reverse complement strand
CAACCATGGCATAAATAAATCCACATCATACTATAGCATGATCATAACCAACAGCACATCGTTTTACCTGAGTAAAGGAGTATAAGCCTTTCATTAACGCTACCAACCGAGTATTACTCAAGTTTAGTGGGATAAAATACAAAACGAGCTACACTGACAAATCTATTTGTCTATAGGCCAGGGTGCTTATCAAGATTCTAGATGCTAGCCTCTTATGTTATCTTTAAGTGATTTAATGTTCTCTAGTGATGGTGATACTGATGGTGGTAGTGATGATGAAGGTAGTGCAACAGCAAACTCAGTAATGCATGCCTCAACAGATGGTGATCGTAGAGTATGGTGTTAAATAGACATCCGTATTGCACCAGATTTGGTCTCAGAAAACAAGATGATATGGTGTGGAGAGGTGAGTGGTATAGAAGCAGACTCATCAGTCTTAAATGCCTCTGTATTCTTAGCTTGAGAGGACAGGATCATTTATAGGTACAACAGAAGGGTTAACTGGAGCTAGGTGCTCCTCCTCCTCATCCTTCTCAACATCATCATCATCGTCGTCATCATCAGATGACTCATTATCATCATTGTCTCCTTCGTCAATAGGATGGTCAGCAAGATCCTCCTCAGGGTCCTCCTTATCCTCCTCCAGATCGGAGTCAGCAATATAGCCTAGTGATAGGGCTGTAGGTGAGGCATCAGCAGGTAGAGGCTGATCCTCCATTGGTTCCTCTATCTCCTCATCAAAAGCTTACTGGAATCTCCATGACTCGGAATTAATATAGACAGGCCTGTAGGTAACCGTCGATGATGAAAACATGACTGCTTGCAACGAGCAAAGCTTAACTTATATAAGTATATTATATAAGACCGGTGTGGTAAATATGAATATGCGCTCATGGCATAAATGAATGATGGTAAGGTATCATATTCGATATCTTAATGTTTAGGTAGCGTTTAGGACCTACGAGCTTGTACGTACTATAATATGAACACGTATATGCATCATGTAAGCATCTAGTATGACCAACTAATACGACAAATAGTGTATGTATGTCCCGTAAAAATCCTTTAAATATGTGATCGTTGAAAGTGGTTATAGTCTAGCTAAAATACAACCTAGCTCTCTATAACCTTGGCTCTGATTACCAATCTGTAACACCCCCAAAAATGGGTCACAGCGGAATATGTTTCCGAGAGCGTTACTTCATAATACCATGGCTCAAGTCATGAGAGAACGACCTCTAACTGTGTCGTTCGAAAAGAAATCTTGAATTATTTAGACTCCAATGCATATCACATAAGCCAAGCATCTAATTCACATGAGAGAAACATGCTTAAAAGTGTCAACATAAAGTTGGTGAGTTCATAGGTTTGTTTAAGTATAAATGTTGAACCACGGTTTTGTAAAGTATGCATGACCATTTAAATCCCCAAATAGTCACCCAAAACGTATGTATGAGTGTTGTAAATCAAAAAGCTGTAAAGTATACATGACCATTTAAATCCCCAAATAGTCACCAAAACGTATGTATAGTTAGACCATCATTGTCCAAAGTATGTATTGCCACTATATTCAAGGCAACGTAAATATTCATGTGTGTATGATACAATGATTACGATTACTCTAAGTTTTTGAAACTGCTGCGTAGACTCATATATATGCCACTTTATTCCAGGCACGGTAATTGTTCAAGTTTAGTTAAATGTTGTGCTCCGACATGCTATAACGTTCGTTGGCTCGGTAGTTTTGACACTAGTGATAGCTAATCACCTGAACGGGGCTGTCATACCCGAATAGATCTATTTCATAACATTCGCGCTCACCCTCCAGGTAATTCATAGTTCAATCCGCTTAAGCTAATCCGTAATTATTTGGGTAAAAGTAAAGTATTGTCCTTGTTTTCAAAAATAAGTGAAACAAGCAATGTATTTCGTCCCAAAATAAGTAATTGAGTATGTAGACCAGTTTGTAAAATAAATTATAAATGCACACATAATAAATTCAAATCAATCACGTAAATGAATTTGGTAACAAGCATGTTCTCACCCCAAAAGTTATAAGGTAAATATAAAACAGTAAAACGTGGGGCTATAAACTCACCTCGAGTGGATGAGTTAACAAGGTAAATCACAGAAATTGCGTCACGAATACGCCCGAATGCAACCTAATTAATTATAGGCCGTATGAGTACTAAGAACTGTGAATAAATACTATCATATATAATTCTATTTAGCTACATCACCATCTAATTGTGTTTATGAAATCATATTTAAATAGTATTTGATAAATAAATACTATGTGTTTGTACTCGTATAATCGAATAAATAATTCTATTGTCTTTGTAAAATAATATTTATAAAGTTTAAGATGTGTATAAATATTATATAAATGATTCTATAATGTTTCGCAAAATTTATAAAAAAAAACGACAAAAACTAATTCACTTCAGAAAAATAGTGCTCAAGGTAAAAAATAGTGCGTAATCTTTCTCGTTTTAAGTTCTTATAGGTATGGTTTCTACCTCACAGCTTTCGTAGTAATACTAGAGGTATCAAAAATATGACATTTTTGTATTTCAGTCCATTCTGTGAACATACGTTTTACTGTTCATTAGATATGGCCTTTTATAAATTATTTTTTATAAACTTAGTGTATCGAAACTACGTACACGTCGTGTTTTTATTCGTTATAGTCTCCATTTTTTAGTGATTCTTTTAAGCACGTCTTCGTAATTAAAAGTTCTATCAAATTAATGATGTTTTCAAAATATATAAATCTGATGTGAACAGTAACTTTTATAAAATTATTTTTATAAAATTTTCTATTTATTATTATAAACTCGCGAAATTCATAACTCCTTCGTTATGATAACCAAGATTATGATTCTTATGTTTTTGGAATCCTAAAAAATATACACTACGAAGAAAAATAACAAACTTATTTATCAAAAGTAGTTTGTAACTTGTTTTTATAAACGCGTTTATTAACGTGTAACTTGTAAATTACGTATCTCCTTCGTTATAAATCGGTTTTTCGAGTTCTCTACATGCCCACGATCCTTGTAACATGTAGTATTTTATATAAGTATAAAATAGATGCCTTAAAATTCGAATTCAAACAGCCGCTTTTTGATATTTTCTCAAAATGTGTTTAAAAGTTGTTTTTATAACTTTTTAGTTTTACCACTTTGTTACAAGTCCATTACAACCCTTATTATCACATGTATTACACACCTAGGGTCCTTAGTCTATGATTAGTCCAAAGTTTGTCCAAGAATCACAAGATCCATAAGTTTACATACTCATTTGTCCATGAACTTTTATATATACACTTTTTAGGTAACTTGTTTATATATACTTTATATATATAAACCACACATGTACAATACTTATACATCCATTATAACATGATATTAAGATCCATATATCATATATAAAAGTTTACCAAACCATAAACAAGTGTAAAAATCCATTTTTTACAAGTAAATAAGTTCTTAGATGGTGATTAACTATATAACCATTATATACGCATAAAATCACAAATGTTAAGAGATTAAAGTTTTTAGATAACCTTAATATGATGTATGGTGATAACCAACAAGATCTAAACCCTTGTTTAGCAAACAAACCCTAGCTTTCAACACTTGAAAACCCTAAAACCAAATAAAACCCTAATCTTGCTTCTTGCTTGATTAACCCTTGTAAACTCCAAACTAACCCTTCTAAACACTTTAGGTTATCTTAGATATGTTGTAGGAACACTTGGAAATGTTGTAAATAAATTTTGTATGGTTTGTTTGTGTGGCTTAAGTTGAACCATGAGCTAGGAGAGGGTGGGAGAGAAATGAGAGTGTTTTTACTTAATCAAATAGAGTGTGTGTGTGTGTTCTTCTCAAGTCTTGCTTGTGTCATCTATCATAAGGACTAGTCAAAGAGACACATTAAGGGAAATAAGGAAAGTCTTGGTCAAGACTTAGAAGATAAGAGTCTTTGGTTCCCTAAAAGAGATATCATCCCATGAATTCTAGGAATGTGTTTTGCAAGATATTTTCTTGGTATCCATCCTTGTATATCCAGCCATATAGTCTAATATGTGATGATATTTTGTAAACTTTGGGTATTGGGTATAATTGTGGGTATTTGTTAAAGCGTAGAAAAGTTTTGGTGGTTTCGGGAATGCCTAAACGCATTTTATCGCGAAACGTAAACACTTTACGCAACCAATAAAAATAAAATGAGCAAAGTTAATAATTATCCTCAAAATAATTACTTAACACTTGCTTGATGTAAACATTTAATTGTTTGATTCCCGTTTACATTGAATGATAATTTTTAGCTTACGCGATTTAACTTAACGATTACGATTTAAAAGCAAACGCGTACAATACTAAAAATAAATAGTGAATTTATTGATGTCGTAAATGACCCTAAAACACGGGGTGTTATATATTGATTTCAGGTATAGATTCGGTGACATGTGAATCAGGTTTAATGATAATGATTTGTTGTATACTTGTGAGAGGTTCAATGTTTAAGTTGTTTGATGATAGAGGGTCATATGGTGGAATATATTTATGAACATCATGATCCTATGATCCATTTTTACTAGTTTCTCTAAAATGGTGTATTCATCATCAAGGAATGATCGAGATTCATTAAAACCGATGTCATTACTTTTATTGAAGGTCACATGGAATGTTTCTTCTAACTCTTCTCTTCTGATGTTGAATACACCGAAGCCATTAAACACCAAAGAGTAAACTAACAAAAATCTATCATTAGCTTTAGCATCAAATTTTCCTAAGTAATCTTTGTGATTGCAAATAAAGTAGCTGACATTTGGTGCTCTGTCGTGAATTACATCATGTGAAGTCTTTCCATGTCTCTTCACAATGATTGACCTGTTTTGAGTAAAGCTGGCAGTGTTGATGGCTTATTCGCAAAGTTGTTTGGGTAAACTGGATCCATTTATCATGGTCCTTGCTGCTTCAGTCAAAGTTCTATTTCTTTTCTCAACTATACTATTTTGCTCAGGGTGTAGGGATAAGGGAATTTTTTTTATGTTCCTTTTCATTATTAGATTCTTCAAGTGTGTGATATCTGAACTCAATTCCATTATCACTTTAAGCTCCTTTACCTTCACATCATTTATCTTTTAACCCTTCTAATTAATAAGATGATGCATTCAACTGATTCAGTTTTCTTTTTTAGATAAAACACCTATGTGTATCTGGAATATTCATCTACTATGATGAGGATGTATTTGTTTTGATTGATTGATTGGGGTGATACATACCTAAACAATTCTATATGAAGTAGGTGAAGACATTTGGTTATGAAAAATAATTATTTTGTTTTGAATGAGGCTATGTGGTGTTTTCCCTTCTTACAAGTTAAGCGTGGATTATGTTTAAAATAAGTGAGAATGGAGACCATCTACAAGCTTTTGCTTGGATACGGTGTTGATGTTTTTGAAGTTTAGGTTAAATATTATGTTATACCACAACCACTTTACACTGTCTCATGCCTAGAAAAAAAACATGCTTTGCTCTCTGCAATTTAAGATGATATGTCAAGGAAATATACATCTCTTCTTGTTGGAGTAATCAATACTACTTTATTATTTTGGTTATATATGGTTCCCTATTTCTTGGAGAATAAAACATTACAATTAACATCACACAACTAACTAGTGTTAAATAAGTTTTGTTTCAGACCATTCACATATGCAACCTTGGTGAAGATGATTCTAGCAATAGGCCTCATTTCTACCTAAAGAGTTATCTCCACGTACTACTTTAGGACATGGTTTCATTGTATATCTATGTAAGTATTGTTTAACCCATGTCATATGTCGAGAGCAGCCACTATCTATATACCACACAAATCTTTTCATGTCTCCTTGCACGGATAAGTAAACTAAATAGTTTCTTTTATGAACCCACCTTTAAGTGGGTTCATTTAATTACTGTTGAGGAATATTAGATCTCCTATTAAGAGGAAAGGTATATGTATATACAAGACAAATATGGTAAGAGGTTTCATGACCAAAACATCCACATATGTCACATCCAAAGTAATATTCATAATTATCCGAGTAATGGTCATTGAATCTACATTATTTACATGGTTTAAAGGGCTTTGGTATCATCAAGGCACTTATTATAGATGCATCATGATGGGCTTGTGCCTTATAATGGTTCAAGTTTCTCATTATGGTTACACAATGAGGCTGTTCTTTGGTTAGGTGGTATTTTACTTTGCATATTGCATACATAAGATTATTATAATAATCATCTGACAAATGATTTGTAAATACAAGTGTACGCAGGGAATAAACTTAACTCTCTGTTTGGGTTTAACATATTTAGAGCTACTTGATTGAGAAAAAGAAGTGGAGACTAAGAAAAAGAAGTAGAGCTGGCAAAGAGAGGTTTCAAATATTCGTTTAGTCCCTTGAATTTTTATATCATGGATATCAAAGTTTTCTCAAGGACATACTCAACCTTGTTCTCAGGTACCCTTTTAGGGATTAAGGTTGATCTTATGATGGGCTTCTTGTTAGAAGTCTTGCTGAAATTTTCTTCTCAGATGCCTTGTCAGTCTTTTCAAAGACTCGTGATGTTAGGACATTGCATTTTGCTTTGTCAGCTCTCTCTGATTCACACTTAGGCTGAGCCCATTTGATTTGGGTAGAAAAGGTAGTGTTTCTTGATCAGCACTCTTCGAGTCATAGTCAGAAAGGTAATTTGTTTCATTCCCAGAAGGAG
The DNA here is from genome assembly GCA_026074375.1 of Tanacetum coccineum. NCBI lineage: Eukaryota > Viridiplantae > Streptophyta > Magnoliopsida > Asterales > Asteraceae > Tanacetum > Tanacetum coccineum. The sequence goes on along the minus strand of BQNB010007705.1, from coordinate 85,839 downwards.
TGATCTCATCAGATTTAATGAGGTCCGAACTTCCTTTTTATGACATTTTACTTTTTTGAAGTTTTTTTTGTCATTTTTAAGGTTTTGATTACCCAAAATTTTCTTGGCATGAGGAGAGATTTGTTCACTAAGACATTTTTCTAAGTTAATAGAGTCGGTGTTCCATTTCTTGGTAATTAGAAGAGAATTCTTCTTTCGTCTCTTGATTAGAAAGAGCTAGCTTGTTATGTTCACATTAAAGGGACATGTAGTGAATTTTAACATTTTTAAGGTCATGTAATTCTGACCTATATTCACTCACTATCTTTTGAATAAAGGTAAACTTGCTAAGCAAATTCTTCCTCTAATCTTCCACATAATTGAGATCAACCAGGGAATAATCAAGCACATGCTTTCTATCAACATTATCATCTATTTATAAAAGTTTGTGTACTTTTTCCATTGTGATGTCAACCCATTGTCCTTATCTGACAAAATTATTTCCTATAGAGTGTTCATTTTCAACAAGAGCCATGAATAGAAGGTTATGTCAGAGGAGGAAGAAAATTACCATGAGGTAGCCTACAACTTGCACAACCTGAATGATCTTTTCTTAGGGGGAGATTTTTAGCCTTTTTAGTAAAGATCATTCTTCTTTAGTATAGGGGTCATTTACAAAGTTGTGTATAGTTAGTCAAGTAGTCAATGGTATGTAATAAACACTATAAATAACCTCACCTTACACATGGAAGGGGTGACACTTCATTATTAATAATAAGAATTCGGTTACATGTTCTCTCCCAACTCTCTCTCTCTCCACACGTCTTACTTTCTCTATCTTAAACCTCTATGATCGTGTGTTGATCTTGATATTGGTTGACCTATAAAAACTGAAAGTAAAATGATTTCTTTGTCCATTAACCCGTCAAATAGATATGATTTTTTGTTCTTTCTATCCTTTTTAATCACTCAAATACCATTCAAAGATATCAAAAAATCCAAAAAAACTACCAAACAAACTTCAATCCATTCAAAGCCATTGTCATACAAATAAAATAGTTGAGTTCAAATAATTGAAATTAAATACATTGCCTTATTAAGTTTTCAATATAAAGAAGAAAGTTATCCTTCATAGTTTCCGACCTATCCATGCAGTGATGCAGATTTCGTTCCTATTAGTGACGAAATGTGTCTTACTGAATCTGTTTTCTATCTATACTACATATAAAGCATTTAGCCTCATTTCTTGAAAAGTGAAAAGTGAAAACTGAATCTATTTATGAAAGGAATGAAAACTGAATTTTATTATAGGAAACACAATAAATTGTAATAAACACAAAAAACTTGTAACATTTGACTTTCAACTGATTGGCAATCTATACTTCTATACTACATATAATTTCGGTTGAAAAAATGGAAGTTCTTTAATAATTTCGCTAGGAAAAAGAAGGTGTTGGTTGTCATACACACACCATGGATAATTTCGGTTGGAAAAATGGAAGATTTTTTAATAATTTCGATAGAAAAAGGAAGGTGTTAGTTGTCATACATACACCATGATTGTCCATTACTACAACTTAAACTCCTAATTCAATGCTTTATTCTAATGATGGAAACTAATTAATAATGCTGGAATGTTTGACAATTCTAATGCTGAAATGTTTGACAATTCTAATGACGGGATGTTTGCCAATTCTGGAACTATTCAATAAATACCAAAAATATACACGGCTGGCACATCCTATATAAACAACCATAAATTCATAACCCATCTCATAAATCAGTCGTTCCTACTAGAAAGAAAGAAATCTCGTATCCCTTAAAAACATATTCTTCTTAATATCCAGCTTCATCACATTCATACTTTTCTGTCATGTTTTCATACCATGTTATTTGTATCATCGTAAACCACTTCCACTATGTTTTCATACTAATTTATTCATGTTTTATAGGTTGGTACAGTGGCTACGACTGAATCTTAAAAAAGTGTGCCTTCTTTCTCAAAAACCTAATGATGAAAGTGTGTTATAGGTTTTAGATTGTGTATACACATGTTGGTTTCTTTGCAGCCTTGCAGGTTGGTACAGTGGCTATGAGTGAATCCTAATAATGATAATACTACTTCTACTGGCTCTTCTTCTTCGAATGAGAATGATGATGGTTTGTTGTTAAATGTGGTATGTTTTTATTTTATTTATGTAGATTGAGGTAGTCATTTATTAGTATTTAGATTGATTTTTTAAGTTTTACTTTCAGTTTCACTAAATGTTTTTATATGTTGTTTCATACATGTTAGAACTTTTGCTATAGTTGAATTATCGCATGTTACAACCGCTTGCAATTATATTTTGATCTTTTCAACGTTATACGAAATATTTACCACAAAATATTTTTGATAAAGGTTATGACATTGAGAATCCAACATATGCAAGTTCAGAACATGTCCCACATGCGATTGCAGCTGGGCTAGAAGGTCAACAAACAAGGACAAGAAACACAGCTAGGACGTCAGATGGTTGGACATTTTATAATAAGAACTTTTGTTATTTGACTCAAACATGGCTTTGGCTTTTGGTTGTTTTGTTATAGTATCTTGAGCAAATGGTCTAAAAATGCATCGAAGTCGTCATGTTTTCTTTTTGTAAGCTATGAACTTTTAATTTTTCTTTTGTGTGCAAACACTTTGCTAATCTTCCTATTGTAGCCATCATTAACAAAAAATGCTGACGTGGCAAATCTTAATACAAAAGGTACCGTTTTATTCTTTTGCCAATGTTATAATTAGTTGTTGCACTTTATTTTTTTACTTTTTCACCTTTTAACCTTTTAAACTATCACAACAACCACCTCATTTAAGATCCAACATATCTTTTGGTATGTGTTTAATTACACATACCTTTTACCTTTAAAAACAAGTTAAAATAACCAAAAACGGACTTAAAATGCCAAATATATGCTTGTTTTGCTAATTGTGTTGTGCAGGAACGGATATCTAAGAAAAGGACGAAAAACGAAGCCAAAACGACAAAACCGGACTCGGAATGGAAAAGCAGGAAAAAGACAAAGTCAAAGTCCAAGCCCAAGTGTAGAAAAGTCAACCCAAGTCAACCCCGAAGCCAAAAGTCAAGAAAAATAAGTTTAGGGACTAAACTTGCTAAGTCCCTAATCTTATTTAAAGAAGAAAAAGAAGAAAAGAAAGAGAAGGGGTGAAACTGCCTATTTGCCAAAGAGATACCCCAAGGGCCAAAGCTGCCAAATGAAAAGAGTTATAGCTAACAAGGACATACGGTGCAACTCCATGTATAACCCTTGGGGGGTTAGTTTGCCAAATCCCCAAACTTTGATAACACAAGGACCATGGGTGCAAAGAGATATATATCCTTGAGGGACCATTTCTGTTAACTCCCAAACTTTCACCCCAACATTCAAAACACTGTATATCTCTCTCGTTTCATTCCCGCCAAAACCCCATAACCCCACCCCTGTCGTTTTCTCACCTTGGTTGACTTCCCATATACTCCAAAAACTTCACAATCCCATAACCCCACACCCACATGGGTTTGCCATGTTGGCAATCCATAAACCCACCGAATTCATCAAGGGTTCTTATAAGTTTTCTTGGGCACAAAGGCGAATGGAGGGCTCAGATTGTTTGCTCTCTACACTCTCACAACAAAAACAAGGTGTTTGTGTGTCTACAAACAAACACACCTGCAAGAAGACAAAGATTCCAAGAAGTGAACCCTAGTCGTTTTTCCTATTTAAGCAATGTAAAGCCCTTGAGGCCGTGTGTGTAGTTTTGAAGTAGTTTAGTTTTTTAAAAAAGTTTAGTGTGTAACATTTTTTCAGTTTAAGTTCTTCATTGTACTTGTACTTCACCTTTGTTTTAATGCAAATTCAGTAAGTTTTTTTATTTGTGTTCTAAATTGTCTCTTCAAAAATCTTTAAGCTCTCAAGTATAAGCCATTTTATAACTTGTCTTTAAACTTTAAAGAAAAATTCAAAAGAAAAGCAAGGTTACTGTTGGATCAAGAATGGATGAATGAGCAATATGGATGGCTCATTGGTTACTGCTTAGTTTAAGCTTATTTATAAGCTTTGGGTAGGATTTTAGAGCTTAATTAGGTTTCAAAAACCCTGTTTTGAGCAAGGGTTAAAGGTACACTTCTTTTTAAATTTTGCTTAAAAGTTACTGTAGCAATAGCTTATTAGCTTATTTTTAGCTTATTACTGTTCTTTTGTGCTTATTGATGTTTATTTAAGCTTAAGTTTGCCTTGTAGTTGATTTTCCTTCATTTTCATACAAATTGCTAAAAACTGCCTAATTTAAGCTTATTCTGTCCTAGCTTATTATCCATCTTAAAGTGCTTATTTGTTTAACTTTTTACCTTTTTATTGTTTAATATTGATTAAGTAGTGTTAGTCTTTTAAAATTTCAGTTAAACTTAGCTTTCATAGGTTTTTAACTCACTTTTAAGATATTAAAGGGGTGTTTGGGTTAAGCATGAAAACGGGTCAAAGATGGTTTTGTATGGGTTATGGTCATTAAGTTAAATATAGCTTAAGTTTTAAGCTTGTTTAAGTCTGTTTTTAAAAAGGTTTTTAAGTTAAAAAAATGTTTTTCAAGTTTTTACAAGTGTCACTTAAAACTGTGATTTTGAGAGAGTTCAAAAGTGCTTATTTCATAAGCTCTTGTAATTGTGAGTTGTGGTTTTTAAAAAAGTTGTGTTTTTGTGTGTCAAAACAAGCTGTCATAAGTCCTTGAGTCATTTTGACTTGTTGAGTCAAAACCACCAAGTTTTTAAGTGTCAGTTTTTAAAAACTAAAAGCCCTTTTTCACTCTCAAAATTCAGCAGGTTTATAAGTGTTTTAGTTTCTTAAAATTTGTGCACATGTCCATTTCCTAGTGTTATTAATCTGTTTCAACTTTTCTTTTTCATTTGAGCTTATTTGACAGCTTAAAATAAGCTGTCAAATTAAGCCTTTGTCTTAGCTTAATTCTCCCCTGGTGCTAGGAGGTGACTTTTAAGCCCTCTTTTCTAGCTTTCTAGTGAACTTAAGTCCAAGCTTTTGACTTCTCTTTAGAGCCCATAAGCTCTTTGATAAGCCTCTTTAGTGTCAGTCCTTAAAAAGCCCTTTTAGATAGCTTATTTTTGAGCCAAAAGTGGACTCTAAGCCATTTCACACCAACAGTACTAACTTCCAAGGTTAGTACTGCTGTGGTATTAAGCCACTTTCTTGGCTTATAGAGCTTATTTTATGAGCTTATTTGATTCCTAGTTGCTTATCAGGATAGTTTGTTAAGTTATTTTGCTTATTTCCCATTTCCTTAGCTTATTTAAGTATTGACAGCCCAAAAGACTTAAGCAATTTAGCCTTTAAGCCCATTTAGCTTCCTGTCATTTAAGCTCTTTAAGCTTATTTAGATTTAGTTTTTAGCTTTTTAGTGCTTGTTTAGATTAACTTAGTTAGTTCATTTAGTTTGTTAGTCCAACCTTTAGCTTATTTGTCCAACAACTTAGCCTCTTAAGTCCTTTTAAGCTTACTTTTAGTTTCTGTCAATATAAGCTTTTTGAGCTTATTTAGTTGTCACAATTTACCTTTTTAGTGCTTATTTAGGATGGGAAGGATAATGCCTTTTAGCTTTTCAGTTTAGATCTTAGCTTAAGTGTCCAAGTGTCCAAAAGACTTAGCTAGTTTAAGCCCTTAAGTTCATTTAAGCCTTCTGTCCGTTTTTAAAAGCTGTTTTTAAGCTTATTTATAAGCTTTTAGAAAAAGTGGTAGTTTTGAAAATTGCTAAGCTCATCGAGCTTAACAACTTTGTTTCACAAAGTTTTTCCAAAAAAAAAGAAAGGAGACAAGGGGTGACCCGGGTGAGCAAGACTCGAACCCGGGTCTCTACCCTCGTACACCTCTCTTTTTATACACACACTTACCGCTGCGCCCTTGGGACTTTTACGTTAGTATCCCAAGGGCCAGGGTATTTAAGGGTGTTTTTGGCTTTATAAGCCATAAGCTGTTACAGCTTATTTTCGGGCTTATTATTAAGCCAACTTTTAGTTTCTTATTTTTCGTAGGTTTATTATAGTGTCTAGTATTTTTAGTAAAATTTTCAGAATTTTTCAAAGTCGTTTAGTATTTTTTATAATTTAATTTCGTTAAAAGTTTAAAAAATTCATAAAAAATACAAAAATTATCAAAAAAATATTTTTCTTTTTTAGAAAATTTTATTTAGTCATATAGTTTGTAGGAAAAATATAAAACTTTTCGTAGGGTCATTTTTATAACTTTTTGATTTTTAAAGAACGGGCTCGGGTGCGGTTTTTGTCTTGACTCGTTTTTGGGTCAAACGACCTCCGTTTTCAGTCTAGTCTTTTTCATTCTTCGTTATTTGTCTCCTAGAGTAGTTTAGAAGTGAAAATTTCTTCGTAGGGTTAATTTTAAAGATTTTAGGTTTTTCCCCCTTAGTTCGGGATTCGTGCTCTCGTTTTCTAGCTTAATTTCATAATTTTTAGGATTTTCTTAAACGTTTTTATTTGTTATTGCTTAATTTAACTTCCTGCACTCTCAAATCATTTCTCTCCTTCCAACTCAAATCTTCCGACTGTATCGATTTTCCAGCACAGCCTCGTTGGGGATTAACGACCCGGGAAAATTCTATACTGCTCCCGGTTTTATTGATTTGTTGTTTTTTTAAATTACTTATATATTTTGTATTTTATAAATATATTATATATAGTATAAAAAGAAAAATTATTAATCATTGATTATGACGAAGAAGATCCTGAAGAAGATCCTGAAGAGGAACCCGAGGAAGATGTTGATATTGAGCTCGAGGATGATGCTGAGTTGATATTTCCTTATGAGGTGGAGGGTGACAAAACCCCGCCACCTGGAGATGTGTCATCTGATTCTGTGTCATCCGATTCTGAGTCAGAGGACGAGGAGGTCGATGTTGCACCCGAGGCTACGGCTGGGACTATTACCCAAAAGCCTTATGCTATTCGCGACTTTCTGAGGGGCTTATTTGAGGTAGGAGAGTCATCTTCTGCTCGTGACTCATCTCATGTTGATGGATTAGCACCGTGGGCCTTAAGGCGTGATTTGGAGGCATCACGTGCACAAGCTAGAGTCATGGAGGCTGAGTTGGGTACGTGCCAAACTGAGATTGCTCTTCTCAAATCCAAGAATAAAATCGGGGAAAAAGAAAGGGAGTTACTTAATCATGATTTGGAAAATGTCGAGCGTGCTTTGGGTAATGTTCTCGAGAGGATGTCGGTATTGGAGAGTGGGGAGAATGCCACATTGAAGAAAAGATTGGCTGAGACTGAGACTAAGGTGGTGCTGGAGCCGGTGGTGCTGGAGCCGGTGGTGCTGGAGCCGGTGGTGCTGGAGTTGGTGGTGCCGGACCGGCAGCGCCCGAAATTACTGGGTGTACTTACATAACATTCATGAAGTGTGACCCACAACCTTTTAAAGGCACCGAAGGTGCCGTGGGATTATGTCAGTGGTTTGAGAAACTAGAATCTGTGTTTTGAATCAGTGATTGCAGAGAAAAGGATAAGGTGAAATTTGCAACTGCTACTCTCCAAGGTCGTGCATTGACTTGGTGGAATGGAAGGATTGCTTCCATGGGTATTGATGCTGCTAATGGTACTCCATGGACTAAGGTGAGAAAGTGGATGACTGAGGAATTTTGTCCTCGAAGTGTGTTGCAAAGGCTGGAGCAAGAATTGTACAACTTGAAGTTAAAAGGGACTGATATTGATGGGTATACCAACCGATTCCATGAATTGGCCTTATTGTGTCCTAGAATGGTAGAGCCTGAACATGTGAAGGTGGAACAGTATATTCATGGATTGTCGAAGAATATACGTGGTGATGTGACATCATCGAGGCCTACTAGTATTGATGAGGCAGTCCGTATGGCTTATCAGCTCATGGGACAAATAATACAAGACAAGACTGATGAGGTTTCTGAAGGTGAAAAGAGGAAGGGTGAAGGCGATCGTGGTGGTCGTGGTGACAATCGACGCGATTAAAAACGTCGACAAAACCAAAGAAGGGCTAATGATGGAGCTATGACCAATGCTGTACCAAATGACAACGAAGTTTGTCCACGGTGCAAGAATAAGAAGCATGCTAGGGATTGTTGGAAATGTGGTAAGTGTGGTAAGTTGGGGCACAAGACTGCTGCTTGTTGGAGCCTCGACAGAAAGGATGTGACTTGTTTTAATTGCAATGAAAAGGGTCACCGAAAGAGAGATTGCCCTAAGCTGAAAAAGAATGGACAAGGTGGAAATAACCGTGGAGCTGTTTACAAGTTGGGAGCTGTGGATGCTCAGCAAGATCCGAAAGTCGTTACTGGTACATTCTTACTCAATAATCGATATGCTACTGCTTTATTTGATTCGGGTGCCGATAAAAGTTTTGTGTCTACAAATTTTAGTACCCTTATTGATATTAAACCGGTTGAGTTAGATACTTGCTATGAAGTCGAATTGGCCGATGGAAAAGTAGTAAGTACCAATAATGTGTTAATATGGTGTACACTTAATCTTTTAAACCATTCTTTTCCAATCGATTTAATGGTAATAAAACTAGGAAGTTTTGATGTCATTATTGGGATGGATTGGTTATCATGATATGATGTCGCTATTTTATGTGGAGAGAAAAAGGTGAGAATTCCCCTGGAAGGTAAGACGTTGGTTATCAAAGGCGATAGAAATAATTCCCGATTGAAGATCATTTCTTGCATTAAGACTAGAAAGTATATCGAGAAGGGTTGTGAGTTATTCTTAGCTCAAGTGACTGAACAAGAATAAAAGGAGAAGCGATTAGAAGATGTTCCAGTTATCCGAGATTTTCCCGAGGTATTTCCCGAAGAATTACCTAGACTTCCGCCACCCAGGCAAGTTGAATTCCGTATTGATCTTATTCCCGGTGTTGCACCTGTGGCGCGTGCGCCATATCGTTTAGCACCATCTGAAATGAAGGACTTGTCCAAGCAACTGCAAGAGTTGTCGGAGAAAGGTTTTATTCGACCGAGCTCGTCGCCGTGGGGAGCTCTGGTCTTGTTCGTAAAGAAGAAGGATGGATCGTTCTGAATGTGCATTGATTACTTAGAACTGAACAAGTTGACGATCAAGAATCGATATCCATTACCGAGGATTGATGACTTATTTGATCAGCTGCAAGGTTCTAGTATTTATTCGAAGATTGATTTACGTTCTGGTTATCATCAACTTCGTATCCACGAGGAAGACATTCCAATTACAGCATTTAGAACTCGTTATGGGAATTACGAGTTTCAAGTAATGCCTTTTGGACTGACTAATGCACCTGCAGTATTCATGGATTTGATGAATCGCGTGTGCAAGCCGTATCTTGATAAGTTCGTGATTGTATTCATTGATGACATTCTGATTTATTCCAAAAATAAAGAAGAACATGGTGAACATTTGAAGACTATCTTGAATTTTCTAAGGAGCGAAAAGTTGTACGCTAAGTTTTCGAAATGTGATTTTTGGCTTGATTCCGTGCAATTCCTTGGCCATGTAATTGATAGTAGTGGAGTTCATGTTGATCCTGCAAAGATCGAAGCCATTAAAAATTGGGCTGCACCGACTACACCAACGAAAGTGCGACAATTTTTGGGTTTGGCAGGTTATTATCGAAGGTTTATTAAGGAGTTTTCTCTAATATCCAAACCATTAACTAAACTCACTCAGAAAAATAAGCCGTATGTGTGGGGCGACGACGAAGAGGAGGCATTTCAAACATTGAAGCTGAAATTGTGTAGTGCGCCAATATTATCACTACCCGAAGGAAGCGAAGACTTTGTTGTGTATTGTGATGCGTCCCTTAAAGGATTTGGAGCTGTTTTGATGCAACGACGAGAAAAAGGTGATTGTCGTACAGCCACTAGACACAACTTAGAAAGAATGAAGAAAATTATACGACCCATGACTTAGAATTGGGAGCGGTGGTTTTTGCTCTTCGACTATGGAGACATTATTTGTACGGCACTAAATATACGGTATACACCGATCATAAAAGCCTACAATATATTTTGGATCAGAAAGAGCTAAATATGAGGCAGCGTAGATAGATTGAACTTCTGAGTGATTACGATTGTGTCATTCGTTATCACCTGGGAAAGGCGAATGTTGTCGCTGATGCATTGAGTAGGAAGGATAAGGAACTGATTCGAGTGCGTGCTTTAGTGGTGACGGAACATAACAATTTACCCGAACAAATTTGAAATGCACAAGTTAAAGCATGCAAGGAGGAAAATATTGGTGCCGAAGGATTTCATGGCAAAGGGGAGCCATTCGAAGTTAGATCTGATGGTACGAAATGTCTGAAAGGACGAGTATGGTTACCATTATTTGGAGGATTGAGAATGCTAATCAATGTTGGAATATCATAATCAAAATATCCATCATCTGGATCGGATAAAATGTACCCATGATTTGAGGAATTTATACTGGTGGCCGAAGATATGAAACGGACATGTGCGCATATGTCAATTAAAGTGCTTGACATGTGCTAAAGTCAAGGCTGAACACCAAAAGCCGTCAGGATTACTTCAGCAACCAGAAATCCCTGTTTGGAAATGGGAGAGAATTACAATGGATTTCATTATGAAGCTTCCAAGAACATCATCTAGATATGATTCAATTTGGGTCATTGTTGACCGATTGACTAAATCTGCTCACTTTATTCTGATGAATGAAAAGTATAAAATGGAGAGGCTTACTCGATTGTATTTAAAGGAGATAGTTTAATAGGCACGGTGCCCCTATCAATTATTTTGACCGATAACCCTCGTTTCGCATCAAGGTTTATGAGATACTCATTCAAAAGAGTCATTTGTGTGGCAATTTAGATATGAGCACTGCTTACCATCCTAAAATTGATGGTCAAAGTGAAAGAACAATATAGACATTAGAGGACATGTTGCGTGCTTGCGTGATTAACTTTGGTAGTGGCTGGGATAAGCACTTACCTTTGGCTGAATTCTCATACAATAATAGTTATCACGCTAGTATTAAAGCCGCACCTTTTGAAGCTCTATACGGAAGGAAATGTAGATCGCCTGTATGTTGGAGTGAGGTTGGAGATGCCCAATTCACGGGACCAGAGATGATTCGCGAAACGACAGAGATGATTGTGCAAATCAAGAATCGATTATTAGCTGCTCGTAGTAGACAGAAAAGTTATACGGATGTGAGACATAAACCTTTGGAGTTTGAAGTGGGTGACAAAGTTATGCTGAAAGTATCATCGTGGAAAGGTGTTGTTCGATTTGGAAAACGTGGGAAATTAAGTCCTCGTTATATTGGACCATTCAAGATTTTATCAAGAGTGGCTTCGGTGGCATATAAACTGGAATTACCCCGAGAGCTTCAAGGAATATACAATACATTCCATGTTTCAAACTTGAAGAAATGTTTATCGGATGAAGAACTTATCATTCTACTTGACGAAGTAAGGATCGACGAGAAGATGCATTTCATCGAAGAACCCATTTAAATCATGGATAGAGAAGTGAAACAACTTAAGCAAAGTCGGATTACTATAGTTAAAGTTCGATGGAACTCGAGTCGTGGACCAGAATATACTTAGGAACGGGAGGATCAGATGTGGAAGAAATATCATCATCTCTTTGATTTTAATATGAAGCGAGCAACAAGATGAGCTGATCTTCAGGGACGAAGATCCCTTTTTAGGAGGAAATGCTGTGATAATCCGTCAAATTCAGGTCGTTATTTTATTCTCGAGTATTAATTATAATTTTCATTTTTATGTTGATATATGAACTCACGACTAACCGGGAAGGAATTAGGACTTACATTTGTAAATTACGCGACGTTTGCAAGAACCGGCGATTTCTACGTTAAGCATCGACACTTATATTTTCAAAATGCCATAGAAATAATTTTATTACATTCGTTTTTATTTTTCGTGTTATGAGCAATGTTTATAATTATTATTCGTCTTGTACCGTACGTAATTTAAAATTTTTAGAAAAGTATCCCGATTTTCGTAGAACTATTTTTACTTGGTTCGTTTTCACTTTGTGGTTCCGCCTTAACTCTTGGAATATTTATCGTCGATACCCGTTAGCATCAAAACTACCAACCTATCTTAAAATTTATACCCTAAACAACAAATATACTATTAATAAAACTCAAATAAGTGGTAAAAACCACCTCCCTATGGTGTGTCATCTCATAACATGTGTCTAGGACACATGTTAAAAGTCAAATGCATGCATTTTAGATATAAAAGGCCATTTTGACCAACACATACACACACAACTCATAATCTTTATCAAAATCTGCATTTTTCCTCTCTCTATCCCCATTTGGACGCCACTTATAACACCAAGAACACCAAATCCATAAAATTTTGAAGATCAAACAACAAGAACACTAGTGAATTGAGTAGTGGGTACAGACGACCATGTAATCCCATATTTTGAGGTGATTTAAAGAGGTTTTAAAGAAGGTTATATTCAAGTTGGGTACTAAGATAATAACAAAGTATTATAAAGTCATTTTGGGTAAATAAAATGGTGGTCAAAAATTCTTTTGGGGTGTGAAGATGTAGTTGGAAAGATTTAAAGCTTTGTTATTGTTTTGATCATTTGATCATCTCTTCATAATTTCTTAGTGATAAAATCTCATGATCCTATTTAATAATTAATTCTGATTTCCAATTGTATATGTACTTGTATGATATATGATGATCAAGAGTTGAATGGGGTGATGTGTGCATGAATCTAGGTTAAAACTAGCTAAAATGACTATTAAAACAAGTAAAATAATCAAAAATTAGAGTGTAATGAAACAGTAGGTTTTGTAATTGTTCACCGGTTTGGAGGAGGATTATGATTTACATTAGTGATTGTAGATAATTCTCTTATGAACACTTGGCAAGTTGGATGATTTCTAGAAAGTGAATATTGAGTGAGATATGATCAAAATACTAAAACTAGTGGAATCTGACCTTGCTATACAAATGGTATAAAAAGTCACATTTACGGACTGAGTTGTGTAACACACCCAAATCAGGTAGCAGCGGAATGGTAACATTGGGGTGCTACGTCAAAGTACAACAATCAAGATACAGGAAACGACCATAAATGGACGTTTAAGACAAGATTTCATTTGATGCCATAGCAAAATATCAGAGTTTATACAATAGGTCCCATATGTTTTAAAAGAGTAATAAACATTTCAAGTACATATTTAATTACAAAACAAAGCTCATAATACCCAAAGGATGACTTAAGTTTTTAAAGATAATAAAAGTTGCATTGAATATAGATAAAACACATAATCCGTCTTCATTGATATCCGTCATGGCTCCCCTCCGATCTTCATACCCTAGGACCTGAAATTACATGCTAAAAGTCAACACAAAGGTTGAGTGAATTCATAGGTTTATCGGTAGAAAGGGTGGACCACAAGATCGAAGTAATAGTAGACTCTTAAACATATTCAGTAGTCCAAAACGTTTATTATTGCACTAAGCTCATGACCCCGAAGCCTTAACTAGATTTGTGCCCCAATCAGAATATAGGATGCTTGCCAACAACCTAACACCTCTCAATGTTAAATGCACCTTGGTCAAACTAGTGACCCAAGGAAAGGTGGGGATTGTCAGTCCCGATAGATCTATCCACAACACTCGCGCTTACTACAATAGCAATTAACGGTTCATGATAAATAGGGACTTCACGGCAATAAGGTAACTTAGCAATAATATTCAGGCAGAAATCTGGATAGCATACACTTTGTAAACACTTTGAAAACACTTAGAAAAACACTTGTGTCCAATAGTAAAACAAGCAATGTAATTCACCTCGTAGATTTTGTAAAACAATCACGTAGTAAAAAGGGGGCTATGAACTCACCTCGAGTGAATGGTAATCAACAAGTATTCATAATAGAAAAATGCGTCACGAAGGAATCCGAAGGCAACCTAATCCAATATAGGTCGTATAAGTACTAAACACTTTGATTATTTATAGGTCGTATAGCTCATCATACTATCATTCGGGCTATCATAATTAAGAGGTCATGTAGTGACGTATGAGGAGCTAGGACACTTTAAATCGTAAATCCAACAACTCGTCGATACGCCACCCCGAAGAGGCCTCATTATGAAACTCCCTAGTAATATAGTACTTTGATTAACTAATAACACATATAATTCTATATAGCTACATCACCATCTAATCGTTTTAGTGAAATCATATTTATAAAGTAAAAACGTTTATAAGTATACTTTATTTAAAAACAGCGTATCTTTCTCGTTATAATAATCCGTTATTTCTTTCGTTTTCATACGTCCACTAAATTGCCTGTCGTATTTAGATGAGTTTATCAAAAAAGAAACTTTTTCAAAATCTGTGTTTCTGATGAATAGTGATTTTTACTGTTCATAACAGTTATATAATTATTATTTATAGATTTACACTTTATCGAAATCTCGTAAATGTTCAGTAACTTATTCTGTTTTAACTCCGTTTTTAACGATTCTTCTAGCCAAAGTCATCGTATTTAAAAGTTTTATTGATTTAGTTGATTTTTTAAAAATATAAGTTTCTGTGGTGCATAGGAATTTTTTTAAAAAAATAGTTATTATAAAAAGTATATATTGAACGAAAACTGTGAAAAGCGTCGTATCTTTTTTTCGTTATAAATTGGTGTTTTTCGAGTTTTTAATCATTTTGGAATCATCATGATACGTACTATTTTATAAAACATAAAATCCATGCTTTGGCTTTCGAACCAAACAGCCCTTAATAATAATGTAAGGTTATTCAAATAAAGTTTTAAACGGTTTTTAATAGTTTTTCAATTTAATAAAATACCACAAGTTTTCCACAAGCCATTATCACCAAAATAATATTTAACGCACAATAACACATTGAATAAAGTGAAACAAAAATTATATATTCACAAGCAAAAATATGTTTTTTACTGTTAAAAAGCAACCTATTAGTGGATTTCACTACATAAACTTATATACACATAAAATGATAAACGAAAGACATAAAGGATTTTAGGTAACCTAAGGTGATGTAATATGATAAGCCAACACAATTCAAACCCTTGTTTAGATTATAAACCCAAGCCTGCAAGATCTTGAAACCCTAAACCTTAATCTTCTATTTTTCTTGCTTAACACATGTAAAGACTTAACCAAGCCTTCAAATCTTCTTAGGACATCTTAGATATGTTATAGGAATGTATGTAAATGTGTTAAATAAAATTTTGTAAGGATTGGTATGTTGTTTGAGGTTTGTTGTGGCCAAAGAAGAAAGGGAAAGAGAGAAGTGTGTGTGTATTTCACTAGTATGAGACCTTATATACATGGAAGACTAGTCAAAGACAAGATGAGGGTTTCATGGAGGTCATTGGTCAAAAGGATGGGAGGTATGGCTAGGCTTAATGGCAAGTGATGTACATTGCTAGCTCATTAATACTTATGTTATTTGGTTCCCTAGAATGGACATTATCCAATGGAAATGAGGGAATGTGTTGGCTAAATACTTTGAAGAGAAATTAAAGTAATACTTGCATTATAATTGAAAGTATATCTTGTAGTTTCTTTTATTAAAGTGTAACACTTGAATTTAAGTGTCTTGGTTGCTACTTCACCTAAATATAAGGGACGTCCATATATAGACAAATGGGTAAAGTTATATAAACTTTGGGATATTGGGTATAAATGTGTTATTTTGTTGACAGCGTAGAAAAGGTTTTAGTGCTTCTGGGTATGCCTATATATATATGTATTTAATTACGAAACATAAACGTTTTACGCAACGAATAAAAATAAAATATAAAAAGTTGATTATTACTTTCGTAAAAATAATATATTACTTGTTTGACGAAAACTTTAATTCCTTTAAGTGTCCGATTGAAGTGACTTAGATTGTTGATTTTTAGTTTAACCAATTAAAACTATATAATAAGAATTAAAAGTAAACGCGTACGATAAAAAAATAATTAGTAAAATAGATGACGTCGTAAATAACCTAAAATTACGGAATATTACAGTCTCCTCTGGTTAGAAGAGCCTTGTCCTCAAGGCTCAAGTTGTGGCACTTGAGGAAGGTACGGGTTCAGAGAAAAGATGCGGATATTTCATCCGGAATTGGTTCTTCATGTTCCCAGGTATACTTAGCTCCTTGCCGAGAGTTCCAACGAACTTTGACTAATAGAATTCTTCTTCGCTTTAGCTTTTTCATATCTCATTCCACGATCTGAATAGGTTCTTAAACAAAACATAGATTTTCATCAATCTCGATCTCATCCAAAGGCACCTGAACATCTGGCCCAGCCAAGCATTTCTTGAGGTTCGACACATGAAACGTGTCCGAGACACATCTCAGCCCTGGGTAACTTAACCGTTAAGCCACCGTCCAACAAGTCTTACGATTTTAAAGTGGGCCCACTATCGTGTGCTAGCTTTTCCTTTCTACAAAATCGTACCACTCCCTTCCATGAAGATATCTTAAAGTAACACTCGGTAACCAACATGGAATTCAAGAGTTTAACGCCTCTTATCACATAGCTTTTTTTGGCGACTCCTAGCTGTCTTCAATCTTCTTAATTGAACAATCGTTTTAGGTCGTTCTGCACAATTTCTGGTCCTAATAGTTGACTTTCTCCAACTTCAGTCCATATAACGGGGGATCTATATTTCCGCCCGTATAGAGCCTCGAATGGTGCGCACTTAATGCTTGTGTGGTAATTATTATTATAGGAAAACTCAATCAATAGAAGATGAGTATCCTAACTGCCACCAAAATCTATAACGACAAGGCCGAAGCATATCCTCCTCCAGCGTTTTAAAATAGTACGCATCACCCTCTGACCGTGCAGGTCTGAGGTGGTTAAGCCGTACCATGTCTAGTCCTCGACCCAACGCTTTTTGAAAAATCTTGCCATAAGAATGACGTGAAATCGGACCATCCTGTCTGAAATGATTGACAACCGGACACCATCGTCTCGCTACAATCTCACTCATTGGTAATAAATCCTTGCTAATTTCTCTGTCCTTATAGTCTTCACGAAAAGGTAAGAAGTGAGCGACTTGGTCAATCCTATCCACAAACGACCCAAATCAAGATCATGCCCACGTGCTACTTTTCAGGTAACTTTGTGACAAAGTCCATTGTTATCCTTTTCCCATTTCACCTCAGGAATTTCTGGTTGCCTGAAGAAATCCTAAGGTTCTGATGTTCGGCTTTAATCCTTAGAAACACTAAAACATATGTTAACGTACTCGTAATGTCTCTCTTCAACTAGGAGGCCACTAATACAAGTCTCTCAATCATAGTACATCTAATCCGCTCCTGGATGTACTGAATATACTGAATATGATTTTTTTTTTCCCATCTTACAATTTATTTTTTTTTTTTTTTCTTCAATCTATGCGCGAATTTCCTTATCCCACCAACTGATGGAATCCCGGATACGGATCAAAGAAGCAAATTCACCATCATCTCGTTGCTCAAAGTGTCCTTTACTAATCCTCCTTAGCCATTCAGTTAGGGCTTGAGATCCTTGAGCTTGCTCTAACCGTTTTCCACAACCTTAGTCCTAATCCAGAATGAATAAGTAATTACTCGATAGCACTACTCTCATGCTTCATATTTCATTTCTGCTCAAATTCATCTGCCACCGCCACGTTCCGCCTGGCTGGGTGGTATTATGATCTCCACACACATAGTCACTTATACTCGATCCACCGCCTTTGCGCAAATTTATAATCTTTCTGGTCAAAAAATATGTACTAGAGACTCTTGTGGTCAGTGTAGATAACACTTTTCGTCCCATAAAGATAATGTCTCTAGATTTTAAGAGCGAACACCACCGTACCTAAATCCAGGTCATGGGTGGTATAATTTTTCTCATGCTTCTTCAACTGTCTTGACGCATACGCTATCACTTTGCCCCACTGCATCAATACGCACCCAAAACCTTGTTTCGATGCATCACAATAGACCACAAAATCGTCTAGTCTATCGGGGAGTGCTAACACTGGAGCATTGCATAGCTTCTCCTTTAGAATGCGGAAAGCTTCATCTTGTTCATCGCCCCACACATATGTCTTATTCTTTTGAGTCAACAGGGTGAGGGGCTTGGTGATCTTGGAGAAATTCTTAATAAATCTCCGATAATAACCCGCCAATCTTAAGAATGAACGGATTTCAGTTGATGATTCAGGAGTCTTCCAGTTCTTGACCGACTCAACCTTTCTAGGATCCACGTGGATAAACGACACGGTTGACCAACATGTCCCCTAATGAACATGTACTTCTTATAACCAAAATGCGCACTTTGAAAATTTGGCGTACAACTTCTCCTTCTTAAGTAAGTCTAAAATCATTTTCAGGTGGACTTCATGCTCTTCTTCTGACTTTGAGTAGATTAAGATGTTGTCAATGAACACAATTACGAATTTGTCCAAATACAGCTTGCAGATGCGGTTCATTAAGTCCATAAATATTGCTGGCGCGTTTGTCAGTCCAAATGGCATGACTGTGAACTCAAAGTGCCCGTATCGAGTTCTAAATGCGGTCTTCAGTATATCTTCCTCTCGGACTCTCAACTGATGATATCCCAAGCGAAGATCTATCCTCGAGAAACAACAACGCACCTTGTAATTGGTCAAACAAGTCCATCATTCTGGGAGAGGGGTAGCGGTTCATTATAGTTAACTTGTTTAGTTTCCCTGTAGTCGATTACACATTCTCATCGAACCCCGTCTTTCTTATTGACAACTGAGCACGGGTGCTCCCCATGGTGAGGACAATGGTCGAATAAACCCTCTCTTGAAGTTTCATTAGAGGTTTCAGACAATTTTAAAAACTTTTCTTGAAGGGCTAACTAGTCTATTGAATCTAACAACTAGCGATGCGCCAGAACAAGAGATCAATGCAATGCGTAAATTCAATCTCTCCGTACAAGAGGTAAACCTAACGAAGATCATCTGTAAATAACATAGGAAGCTCGGTACCAACACGTGAATGTCATCAAGCTTTTCTCATCACAGCCTTTAAACATGCAAGATGAACGAAGATTCCTTTTTTGACCTCTCGCCTTGAACTTAAGAATCTTGCCATTCAAAAGAGAATAGCGACAATCTTTCTCATAATAATCTATGAGAGCTCGTGGTATGCCAAACAATCTATTCCAATGATAACATCAAAAATACCTAGCCGTGTGTAACAATTCTATTTTTTCAACACTGATACACAAGACTAAGGTGCATACTTACGTAAAATTGTGTTGGTGCTAACAACTTTATGTCTGCGTAATTTGATTTCTAACAGTATTTAAGTGGCTGGGCAATACAATAAAATGTGTAAACGCAGAGATACAAAACTCTTCTCACACCGAATCAAAGAAATAAACAAGCGTAAGTGATCATTAAGAAGAAACGTACCCGGACCACATTCGGATTCCGCTGTGATTTTCATAACCACAAAGCTCTCTCACGAGCTCCATCATTCTGCTGGTTTACCTGCTTCGACACTTATCCTTGAAATGTCCTTATCTCACACACACCCGTAAACATGTCAATTCTGCAGGAAGTCATTACTATACCCTGAAGCCTAACACTACAATCCTTCATACCATGGACCTATATTTGACTATCCTCTGAACACTTTTGAGGATACGGTCCATGATGGTGTAGAGTTGAATCGTTGCATTTTGGTAAACTTCCAGCTAAATCTTTCCTCCAGCTAGGGCTTGCACTTATACCCCAAAACATTTCTGGTCTCC
The DNA here is from genome assembly GCA_026074375.1 of Tanacetum coccineum. Lineage (NCBI taxonomy): Eukaryota > Viridiplantae > Streptophyta > Magnoliopsida > Asterales > Asteraceae > Tanacetum > Tanacetum coccineum. The sequence goes on along the minus strand of BQNB010007705.1, from coordinate 66,040 downwards.
TATTTTTGTATTGGTGATAGATTATTGGTTTCAGTAGCGGTTATTGTGTGTTGTTGTTGAGTTATTGTTGTAGTTATGGTTATTGTTGTTTGTTGTGTCTTTGGTTGTCTGTCCCATTTCTTTTATTGTTTTCCCCAATTTTCTTGCAGCCGCTACCCTGAACTGATTGCTCGAGCTAAGATCACGAGCCATGTGATTGCTTGCATGCAATGTCGCACTGGCTTTGAAGAAGAGATCTGTTTCCTTATGATTCTTTCAGGAAACCGCACGATGTACTTTTCAATCTTCTTACTTTAGTGACACCAATTCAGACACATCAGAACCATTTGTGAAACGATTACAAATAAAGCTTCGATATCATCTCCTTTCAAAGTCAGAGTCCAAAGGTCTTGTTCCAATCCTTTGGATTTTAGGTTTGCTGGGCAGATAATCAGGTGTCATCATAACTTTCACTTGCTTCAGGCTCCAAGGGATCTGATTAGCATTAGCAAGTCCCAAAGTCTAAACATTTCCATTCCACCAGGTTAGAGCACGACCCTTGAACGTGCATATAACAAACTTCACTTTGTCATCTTCAACACAGTTGCAAATTTTAAACACTTGCTCCATCTTTTTGAACCAACGTTTCAGTCCGAATACACCTTCAGTACCCTTGAAAGAGTGAGGCTTTCCATTCATAAATGTCTTATACGAACATCCATGCATCTCTGGTACAACAGTTCCTCCTAGTATTTGTTGATCCTATGCCACCAGTATTGTTTAGTCCAGCCAAGTCCTTTTACATATTTTTCAATGGCTTGGCCACACCTTTTACCACGATCTTTCCTAACATATTTCTTCTTAAATCTCCGGGCGGCATGATTCGGCAACACAAATAACACAATTCGTTGAGAATTTGTAAAGGTATCAGAGTCATGGCACATGATAAATAATGGAGAATGATATAAATAATCATAAATTTATCAGGATGGTCGATATTTACATAATTGACCGATAGAAATAGATACTGATATGTCAAAAGATAGACGTACGAGATCAAATTTAAACCAAGTATTATATATCTAAGATTATATATAAAGCAATAACGACAATCGAAAAAGTAAGTAAGGATCAGGGAATACGCGCGCGTGGATATCAGATAGCGATGAAGGATTCTGTATTTAAAAATGAAAGAAAAGAAAATCTTTAAACTTTGTGGTTATAGGCTAGGTTTTGAAAATGACCCAGTTCCCTATAACCTTGGCTCTAGTACCATCTGTAACACCCCCAAAATCAGGTAGAAGTGGAATGGTAACAATGGGGTGCTACGTCAAAGTACAACAATCAAGATATAGGAAACGACCATAAATGGACTTTTAAGACAAGATTTCATTCAATGCCATAGCAAAATATCAGAGTTTATACATTAGGTCCCATATATTTTAAAAGTCATAAACATTTCAAGTACATATTTAATTAAAAAAAAGCTTCATAATACCAAAAGATGACTTAAGTTTTTAAAGATAATAAAAGTTGCATTGAATATAGATAAAACACAGAATCCGTCTTCATTGATATCCGCCACGGCTCCCCTCCAATCTTCATACCCTAGGACCTGAAATTACATGCTAAAAGTCAACACAAAGGTTGAGTGAAATCATAGGTTTATCGGTAAAAAGGGTGGACCACAAGATCGAAGTAATAGTAGACTCTGAAACACATTCAGTAGTCCAAAACGTTTATTATTGCACTAAGCTCATGACCCCGAAGCCTTAACTAGATTTGTGCCCCAATCAGAATATAGGATGCTTGCCAACAACCTAACACCTCTCAATGTTAAATGCACCTTGATCAAACTAGTGACCCAAGGAAAGGTGGGGATTGTCAGTCCCGATAGATCTATCCACAACACTCGCGCTTACTACAATAGCAATTAACGGTTCATGATAAATAGGGACTTCACGGCAATAAGGTAACTTAGCAATAATATTCAGGCAGTAATCTGGATAGCATACACTTTGTAAACACTTTGAAAACACTTAGAAAAACACTTGTGTCCAATAGTAAAACAAGCAATGTAATTCACCCCGTAGATTTTGTAAAACAATCACGTAGTAAAAAGGGGGCTATGAACTCACCTCGAGTGAATGGTAATCAACAAGTATTCACAATAGAAAAATGCGTCACGAAGGAATCCGAAGGCAACCTAATCCAATATAGGTCGTATAAGTACTAAACACTTTGATTATTTATAGGTCGTATAGCTCATCATACTATCGTTCGGGCTATCATAATTAAGAGGTCATGTAGTGACGTATGAGGAGCTAGGACACTTTAAATCGTAAATCCAACAACTCGTCGATACGCCACCCCGAAGAGGCCTCATTATGAAACTCCCTAGTAATATAGTACTTTGATTAACTAATACCACATATAATTCTATATAGCTACATCACCATCTAATCGTTTTAGTGAAATCATATTTATAAAGTAAAAACGTTTATAAGTATACTTTAGTAAAACTGGCGTAACTTTCTCGTTTTAAGTCTGTTTCTTACGTCCACGCCTTCGTATTAAGACGAGTTATCAAAATATAACATTTTCAAAATTTGAGTTTTTTCTGATAAATAGTGATTTTACTGTTCATAACAGTTATATATTTATTTTTATAGATTTAGTTATCGTAAATCTCGTAAATGTCGTAACTTATTCGTTTTAACTCCGTTTTTAGCGATTCTTTCGAGTACGTTCTCGTATTTAAAAGTTTTATCATATTAATGATGTTTTAAAAATATAAGTTTCTGTGGTGAATAGTAATTTTTATAAAAATAGTTTTATAAAAGTATATATTTAACGTAAACTTGAAATCGTCGTATCTTTTTCGTTATAAATCGGTTTTTCGAGTTTCTTATCATTTTGGAATCGTCACGAGGTGTAATATCTTTCTAAGGTGTTAAACCTACTGTCTAAAATACGAAATCCAACAGCCCCTTTTGAAATCTTTAGGTGTGCTCATTTTTATAACTTGTTTTCTATACTTTTCAACTTAATAAATACCACAAGTTATCCAATACTTATTATATACTTGTCTTACATTTTATAAAGTTCATGATCCATATTTATATCCATATAACATGTGTACAAGTTCATAAAATCATGTTTACAAGAAAAATCCACTTTTACAAGTTAAACATATCCTAAGTGGTGATTTAGTTATATAGAACATGTAAACACATAAAAATGATAAAAGTAAAGACATGAAGGTTTATAGATAACCTTATAGTGATGAATGATGATGAGAAATATAATCTAAACCCTTGTTTAGATTTTTAAACCAAGCTTGCAAGATTAGAAACCTTAATTTCCCAAGAAACCCTAATTTCACTTTCTTTGCTTCAACACTTGAAAATACTTAACCTAACCTTCAAACCATCTTAGTAGGTCTTAGATATGTTGTGTGTATGCTTGTATAAGTGGTAGAAAAATTTGTATGGTTTGTGTGGGATGGGCTTTTTGAGCCGTGGGTTTTGCCAAAAGAAAGAGAGAAAAGATGAAAATTTTCACTTAAGGAAATGAGCAAGTATGTGTTATGTATCTAGTCTAAGGCATTATATATCATCTTGACTATTAACAAGACCAAGACTCAAGGAAACATGGGGAGTAAAACATGGAAGTCTTATGGTCTTGGTTGGAAAAAGTAGGGAACATCCCATGGTTTTAAGGAGATGTGTTTTCAATTTAGATATTTCTTGTGTTATCTCAAGCCTATAACCGGATATGTATATGTATAGGTAAGATATTTTTGTAATTTTTTATGTATTGGGTATAAAAGTGGGTATTTGTTGAAGCGTAGAAAAGTTTTGGTGCTTCCGGGTATGCCTAAACGTATTAAATTGCGAAACGTAAACGTTTTACGCAACCAATAAAAATAAAATATAAAAAGTTGATTATTACTTTCGTAAAAGTAATATATTGCTTGCTTGACGAAAACTTTAATTCGTTTGGTGTCCGTTTACGTTAATTGTTGATTTTTAGTTTACGCGATTTTACTATATAATAAGAATTAAAAGTAAACGCGTACGAGAAAGAAAAAAATAATTAGTGAAATATATGACGTCGTAAATGACCTGAAAATACGGAATGTTACAGTCTCCTCCGGTTAGAAGAGCCTTGTCCTCAAGGCTCAAGTTGCGGCACTTGAGGAAAGTACGGGTTCGGAGAAAAGATGCGGATATTTCATCCGGAATTGGTCTTCATGTTCCCAGGTATACTCAGCTCCTTGCCGAGAGTTCCAACGAACTTTGACTAATGGAATTCTTCTTCGCTTTAGCTTTTTCACATCTCGTTCCACGATCTCAATAGGTTCTTCAACAAAACGTAGATTTTCATCAATCTCGATCTCATCCAAAGGCACCTGAATATCTGGCTCAGCCAAGCATTTCTTGAGGTTCGACACATGAAACGTGTCGTGGACACACCGTATATTTGTGTGTCTTGATGTTTGGAGATAACCCTTATTGTTGTAAACATAGAGTCATCCTTGGCAGCTGAGTGATACTTTTGGAACTGTGTTTTGTGCCAAAACACCCCTAAAAAACCTTCTTGTGTTATCCTCGATATTGATGGATCATTTACCATGAAGTAGTCGACAATGACTTTGGTAAAACGTGGATAAAACATATCATTGTTCTTCTTTGAGTCTTTGTTTTCCACTTGAAACATGAAATCCTCCCATAGTAAGTAGACATAGTCAATTTGCTTGTTATAATACATGCCCTATAGGAGTTGAGTACGTGATAAGCGAAGTCTTTCCAATCCAGTAGTTTTCCCACTTAAACATTTGTTGATAATAGCAGCAAGTGATCTCCATGGTTGATGCATGTGATTAATGTTGACATCAGATAAGACCTTTATGTCACCAGTATGTCTAAGATCTCATATGAGAGGGATAGTCTCCTCTTTAAATGGAGGCTCTTTAAATTTCTAGCCTGGGAGTTTAGGGCAGATTTTGAGCATATCTCTGAAGTTGTCAACATTAACAGTATGGCTTTTACCATTCAGCTTTAACCGGAGTGAGTAGTGATGTTTAGTGACAGTAGCCTAAAACTCTTGCATGTAAATTTCAGGAACATCAGCAGAGACTTCAAATGCCATTATAGGAAGGGTACGTGAGCTTCAATGCGTCTAGTGCCACTTGAATAGTTGCGGTTCATTGGATTTGAGCGTTGAGCTTAGACGTTGATTGCATTTCTTGACCATGAGACGGTTTTCAGGTGCTACAAGAGCATCATCCGATGCCTTTTGCTGTGCTTTAGTAGTGTCCATGATTCTGCTAAGATAGGATCAATATAGTTTATGTACAATCAATTTTATACAATACACTATATAGACCTATTGAGTGAATATGTTAGGATGAATCATGATGTGAACGTTTCTTGTGTGATTTAGGAACTTTTAAGACTTTTTGCACTTATTAAGATCTATCCATTAAAAATGACAACGTAAACCAACTTAACTTGTTTAGAGCAAGTATAATTAACCAATTTTAATTAACTCTCTAATTAAGTTTCTAAATTGTCTGTTTAATAGGAAATTTAATTTTAAGTGTTTTGGGTCTATTGAATTAAGCCGTTTTTCAAGAGCAAGTAGTTCGGCTCCTTAATAAAAACAGAGTTGTTCGGTACCTTCTAACTATAGAGTTGTTCGGTACCTTCTAACAATAGAGTTGTTTGGTTCCTTATACCTCTAGAGTTGTTCGGTACCTCCTAATGACAAAGTTGTTTGATACCTTCTAAGACTAGAGTTGTTCGATACCTTCTAACATAGAGTTGTTCGATACCTTCTATCACTAGAGTTGTTCGATACCTTCTAATGACAAAGTTGTTCGATACCTTCTAAGACTAGAGTTGTTTGATACCTTCTAACCTAGAGTTGTTCGATACCTTCTATCATTAATGTTGTTCGATACCTTATACCCAAAGTTGTTCGATACCTTCACACTAGAGTTGTTCGGTACCTTCTAATGACAAAGTTGTTTGATACCTTCTAAGACCAGAGATGTTCGATACCTTCTAACCTAGAGTTGTTCGATACCTTCTATCATTAATGTTGTTCGATACCTTATACCCAAAGTTGTTCGATACCTTCACACTAGAGTTGTTCGATACCTTCTATCCCTAAAGTTGTTCGATACCTTATACCCAGAGTTGTTTGATACCTTCACACAAGAGTTGTTCGATACACTTTTATCATTTTCACAAACAAGTCATTTTTAGGCAATCACATTTGACCCATTAGCATTCATATGATAATGTTAACGTTTAGGCACATTGAGGACATAACCAATTTTAAGTACAGTTGTAGTAACAACAAGAAAGTTCAATGAACGAGCATAATTTAACCATTAAGCCACATAAAATAACAAGTAATGGTGGGAATTTAAGCATTCAAACACATTCATACAGTGCTTCTTCTTTGAACGCTGAGGCTTCGGAACGGTAGCTTCAGCAGATGTGGTAACGGGCACAGACGGCTCAACAATTGCCTGCCCAACGGCGGAATCAAAACCTTGATCTCCACCATCACCCACACTTGCATCTCCAAATTCCCTCTCCACACTGGTCGACAACTCTCCGGAGGAACGGACCACGGAGGTCGGAAGTAAGGTCACAGTGCGGTTCTTGGCCACGGTAACAATCGGTCCCTCATTCTCAGCCCTGGGTCTCTCAACAACCCTCACCTTACGGGGATCAGCAGTGCGAATGAAAGCATTCGATCACTAAAAAAAACAGCAGGGAAAAAGATAAGTGAAAACAAGAAAAAATAGGAAAAATACCAACAATAATCAAGATGCATACAGAAAGAAGAACCCACCCTCTCCGTCCTCATACTCAAAGCGGGGATAGCTATCTTTATTCAAAAGGTAATTACGGCTTATGCCAACCCAGCAAAGAAATTCCTCCGGGAACCTAAGGAACGGAGAGGCTTGAGCAATAAGGGCATTAACATGCTCCACATTATATTCAGAGGGGGCAGGAGCTCGATCCTTTACAATATTGGAACCCGAAAACCATTTAAACCGAGCGTTGGCAGGAACCACAAACTCATCAACCCAGAAAAAATGATCATTCCAATTCTTCACGGAATCTAAATTTTTGGAATAGCAGGCACGGACATTGGGACGCTTAGTGAACCCAAACCATCCGTTTTTGTAATTGTGTGTATAAAAATAACGAAACAAACCGACATCAGGCTCAATATTGCAAACGCGGCACAAGATTTCAAAATGAGAAACCTTGGCAGATCCAAACACGGATAATTGAGTAAATGGAATGCGGAAATGGGTGAGAACAGACACAAAGAAGGTAGAAAAAGGAATACGATAGTTGGCATAATCAAAGAATCGGGTGTACATTCCAACTTTACCAGCTGGTCTTTCATGCATAGTAGCATCAGAGCTTGGCAGTTGAGGATGGACTTCCTCGGGGACAAAATATTTTGCACAAATAGCATCAAGGTGTTCTTGTGTAAGAACACATTTGATAGATGTAATACTGCCCATAATAAAAAGCAAAGAGATTAACCTGAATCAAGAAGAAAGACTAGAACAAGAGGAACTATGCAGCTAGAAAACCTTGAAAATTTATCAACAATGGCGGAAGAATGAAAGAGATGAAAAAAGGAAACAGTAAAGCACGAATCGACTATTTATACCCATGGTATATTTAAGTTAGGTTCAGGTAGGATGACGACACGTGCCAGGACACTTCCCAATCAACGGCGCGAAAACATAGTAAAAAGATGATGATAACAGCTGGATAGGGGACCCAGGCGGTCAAATCATGCAGAAGATGAAAGGACATGAAGAGTCCACGTAGCCAACGACAAACTGCCAAAACGGTACAAAGACCGCGTATGTCTAGTACAGGATGGAGTAAATAAATTTGATCGCGGAAAACTTTAAGTCTAGTAATATCACGCACTCTATATATTGTACCTCGGTATGGAAGCAAAAATAGACTAGGGGGACTTGATATCGTTTAGTGATGAGCACAGCTTATGGGCTTAGTTCATAATATAGTATATGGAGCCCAGGCCCATAATAAACAAATAGCTGCGAACGCCTAAGCCTGACAAGGGTGACGCTCCGGTCCGGATATTTTTCAAGACGCTCGCGAGTATCTTCTTAGACGCTTACCAGTGCACCCCCTGCGGACAAACACTCGCCGCGGAAGAAACACTCACGTCCGCAAACACGATTATATGGACCCTTGCCGACAAGGGATCCACTCCGACCACTATTAAAGTAAACGAAATTACTAGGAAACCCTAGTAACTAGACACCTATAAAAAGGAGTCACAGACACCCTAAAGGTACATTCTGTCTAATCATTAACTCTTACACATACTTCTGACAATTCTCTGACAAACATGTGTACTCTCTCACGCCGGAGCTAAATCGTGGGGTCCGTCCCCCACGGTATGGATAACGGTTTTCACTTTTATTGTGCAGAACTGTCATCACTTCTCTGCTCTAGGACAAGCATCCAGTATCCAAAGTCGCTTGTTGAAGGCCCGACCAAATTCTTTTCTATACTTGGTAAATTGTTTCTGTAGCAACTGAAAAAATTAAGAGGTAAAAAATATAGAAGCGGGTTAAATACACGTCAATTTTCATTTCAAGCAATCTACTTCTTTTCCAAAGATCAGGATAGGTCGTTAGTTTTACAACTTATTTACTCAAATACTAAATATGATGTCGAGCTTGCTATCCAACTTTATCACATGATATCGACAACTAGGGATCATGCGAGTCTATAATATACTGAATTTTGACACTTTATGGTTTTTATTTATGCAAAGAACATCAATGCCTCTTTGGTTTTCTCTCATACATTTTCATCTATTATAAGCATGTTGGTTTTTTGATGTTGTATTATTCATAGACATCAAAGGGAAAAAATGCACACACATGTATTTACATACACAGATGAAACAATTTCAAGCTACAACTGAAGAAGGTTCATTGAAGGAGTGTGGTGATGATGATGCCAGCAAAAGGTGTTGTAATAAGGGAATGGTGGAGGTAATGGAGAAACTCAACAGTGATAATGCGAAAATGATGAAGCTAATGAAACAGATATCGGAGAGGAACTAGATGCAAACGAGGAAGATAAATTCGTTGAGTAAAAGAGTGGAGCACCTGGAGAAGACGTTTATGATATTAAGTCACGAAGGAGGAAGAAAAGTTTAAGTTATACTAGGAGGGAAAAAGATATTTTTAAATGAGTTATAATATTGTCATGAGTAAGTTAAGATAGTTTATGAATTATGGAATCAAAGAAAGCGGAAATTTTTGTTATGAGAAATTATGGGTAAGCAAGTGACGGTGTTTTACACAAATAATGAAATTGGTTTCATGAAAGAATGAACTTTGGTTAGTTTTGAAGTAACTAGCCAAACACTCCTCTTGATCATAGTTATTCTGAACACTAGACTTACAAATGTTTAAATTCATGGATGTGTTATTATTATAGGAGCAAGGAGTTGGTCAAGTGTTAGTACAAAATGTATGACGGGGTATGAGATGGAACCGGAACGCTTACTCGGCTGGGCCGATAAGCTACTGGTGAATTAGATCTTGTACTAGAGCAAGTAAGGAAGGTAATTTTCTGCACATATAAAAGAAAAAACCGTTAGCCTTATCGTGGGGACGGACCCACGATTGAACTCCGGCGTAAGAATAAGTACTCATATTGTCAGAGAATATGTGTGTGAAAAAGAGTGTCAGAAAGTCTGTACCTTGTGGTGCGTCAGAGGGCTCCTATTTATAGGGGAGCCTGGTACTAGGGTTTTCTAGTATTTCGCTTGTAATCGTAGTGGCCGGAGTGGAGTGGGACACTTGTGGGCAAGGTTTTCGTTACTATCGTGTTGCGAACCTACCGTAAGTGGTCGTGTTCGTCTTGTAATATTACGGGCCATAAGCCAGTATGGAACTTGGGCTTAGTTTTGGTCCGCTTATTTGTTTGGTTGGGCCCAGAGCCCATTGTGATAATACGGCCTAGTCCAAGAGGCCTGATATGCCTATTATACGTCATCAAGTCCTCCCAGTCTAGTAAGTTCACTGTTGCAGGTACTTTTCGCGTTGCGGTGTGTCGCTTGCTAGACTTTTGTAGTTACGCAAGGCTTTTATTTCCGTGACTATTGGCTTCTTCGTGACTTTTTGTTAATTGGTTAGGTAGGGTTTGGTGACGTGTACTCACCCTGACCTTTCGTTTTTTGATTGACACGACTTGGTGTCAGTTATCCAACTGGCTCACATCGTATTTTTAATCTATGCATTGGGTTGAATAATGCGTTACACGTGTCGTCATTTGTTTGCCTTGCGTATTTACTATGCCACGGGTATCATAAATACCCCCTTAACTTTTTCAGTACTTTTTCGTCTTCTTTCACCGATTACACTATTGTTAGAAATATTTGAGCTTTTGTCACCGTTTCCACGTTTTTTTCTGCTTCATCTTTCGTTAGGCTACCAGGTTAGGTTTTCGTTCTTTCCTTATACATCACAATTGAGTAACCATTCGTGTATAAATCTAAGTTGAAAAAAAAGATTGATGGCACTATGTGCCAAGTATCATATACCTGCTTGTGTTCATCCTACGTTACCTGGCCCAGACAAAAGTATTTTACAAAGCCCTGATGCCAAGATTGGCGTGTATACCCGATTTTTTATTTTATTTTGCCAATTATCGAATTCCTTTGTCTTAATTTCTTGTTGATGTTCTTGACCACTTTCATATTCATCTTTCTCAATTGTCCGTTTTTGGGGCGGCCAAAGTTTCTCACTTTGAGATCTTATGTCGCGTCTACGGATTTTCAGATTTGAATTGTTTCCGCAGCTTCTACACTAGCTTCTTCTTATACCAAAAAGGGGGATTGTCATTTGCTTAAAGTTCTGACGCGACTCCTGTTTGTCATAGTAAACCATTAGACTCCGTAAAGAACTGGAACGACCACTTTTTCTGGGTTGATTCCACGGCCTTTCCCCTTTCCGTATATTTGAAAAGCAAGATTTTAAGTAAAGATCCTCCTCCCAAACTTTCTCAATATGATACAGAGGCGTGCCACTTTTTGCGTACTCATACTGCCTCGTTCTAGAAATTTTCGAAACCGTTCTTATTCTGGGTTGGTATAAGTCGTCACTATACACTGGATGAGAACTATTATCCAATGTTTTAGGATGGCGAAGAGGGTGGGTATATATTACTTTGTAACTCATATTTTATTATGTTGCTATTATTCCTGACGTCTTTCTTTTGTTTGCAGAGATGGATTTGTTTGCGTTCATCCGCCACTCTGATCCCCTCGGTAGGGATACGGGAGAGAGATCTTGCGGAGAGGGAGGTTAAGTTGTTGAAGATAACTGAGGGTCGTACTGTTTTGTTGGGTCCTCCCGTTACCGTAGCGGTGATAGCATTGATAAGTTGTTTGATGAGGGGAATGATGTTGATCAGGAGCAATCTGTTGAAAGGGGTGATGATATTTTGGAGGAAACTATTGCCAAGGATGCTTCGGAAGTTGCAGCTGAGAAACCCAAGAAAAAACGGAAGAGAAAGGTGACCGGAGACGCTAGTGGTTCTACTTAACCTCCTAAGAAATTGAGGGATGACTATCACTCCTTACCTCCCAATACCGGTGGTAAGTCTCTTGCTGCCCTCCACAACATGGTTCCGGAGGGTTCTGGTATCCCAAGAGGTGCTACCTAGCCTCTCCTTACTGCTTCCGTAGACCCTATGCCAGATGTTGGGCATGTGGATTTCATGTCTGGGCTTAACTTGCGGACTCGTCCTCCCCATGTGAGGTATGTTGTATCTTCAGATGATTTTCATCATTCAGGTTCATATTCTGAGGCCACTTCTTTTGTCAGATCTCTTGTTGCGGATGCTCCAGTAGTGACGGTTGCTGTTACCACTACTGTTTTTGCTGACGTTGCTGCTGTTTCGCGTTCAAAGACTAGAGATGAGTCAAAAAATCTTGAGAATATTGGGGACTCCGCATCCGCTGGTGGGGCTAATACGGATGCGGCCAACATTTCAAAGTTAAATAAGCCTTCCACTTCATCGGATTCTTTTTATGCTTCCCAAAGTCTTGATACTGAAACCAAGCCACCGTTGTCTTGTCTAGATGGAAAGATGACAAATTGATTCTAATACTTAGATCTGTATGTCACTGCAGTGATTTGACGAATCGTCTTGCCACGCGACTCTTTTGGGACAATACTGCCATGAATATGATCAGTTATATTCCGAATTCAATGTTAGGGTCGCACGATAGGTATGTCTTGGGGCGGAGGTGAGAATGCGGGTGAAACATACTCTGGAGAAAAAGGGTGATCTTGAGGATAAATGTGCTGAGCAAACCATGCTTTTATCAGAGAGAGATGACGAGTTGCCCATCTGAAATCTCTGTTATCTTTGAAAGATACCGAGGCTGCAGAAGCCATCTGCCTTCGCGGCCAACTTACTACTATGGAAGCTGTTGATGCCGCTAAAGATAGCGAGTTAAAAGATTTGAAAGAGAAAAATTTCGCGGTTGAAGGAGAGAGAGATGTTATGTCTGAGAAGATCGCGACCCTTGAGTCCACGAATGTTGCCAAAGAGACTGAGTTGGCGTCCCTTTCTTCTTAAGTTGCCAAGCTTACTTTTGATTTATCCGGCTTCCAGTGGCTTCTTTAGAATCTGAGAGGGACTGTCTTATCACTCAGGTATCCGCAGGTTTATTTATATCCTTAATCATACTTTGCCTTTATTTTTATGACTAACACTTTTTATCCTTTTATGTTTTCGCAGAAGAGCTCACTGGAGTCTGTGTTGGGTCTACAGATTTGATGATAACAAAACTACATATGCATAAATGAAGAAAGATGAAACAACAAGGACTGAATGTGATAAATTAAGTTAGCTTTTTTTGTAAGCTAGGTTTTCTTGTAAACCCTCTATATAAAGGGTATTAGAGGCGTCTATTTTAGATATCAATCATAGTTAGATCTCTCAAATGAGAGTCTAGACACACCAAAGAAAGCGTGTGTGTATTAGTTAGTTTATTAGATAGTTAGTGTAGCCTCAAGGATTGTGGATCCTTGTTACAGTTTGTAACCATTTATTCTGATCAAATTAATGGAGGCCTGAATGTTTAGTAGTAAAACCTTGTTTAACAACATTACTGTTCTTTATAATTTCCGTTGTGCTTATTAATGTTGTTTGTAAAACTAATCTTATATGGGCAAAACGATCTCCATAATTGGTATCAGAGCGGGTTGCTCTTGATATCTAGGGTTTATGTTAGGAATTATATTACAAGGTTTTTGTGTCGTTTTTATGAAGAAAATGATGATGGCGCAACTAGGGTTTTTATGCAAACCCTAATTCGTATAAAGTAGCAGCAGCAAAGACTCAAGAAGGTATGTATTCTGATAAGCAGCAGGTTATACAGGTTTATTCATGGATGCAGCTTGTGATAGTGGTGATGATTGCTGTAACACCCCCAAAATCAGGTAGCAGTGGAATGGTAACAATGGGGTGCTACGTCAAAGTACAACAATCAGATTATAAGAAACGACCAGGTTTAAATGGAGGTTTTTAAGCAAGATTTCATTCGATGCCATAGCCAAAAATATCAGAGTTTAAAAACATTAGGTCTCATATGTTTTAAAAGAAGTATAATACTTTCAAGTACATATTTAATTAAACAAAAGTTCATAATACCTAAAAAGATGACTCTTAAGTTATTAAAGATATAAAAGTTGCATTGAATATAGATTAAAAAACACAGAATCCCGTTTCATTGATATCCGGCCACGGCTCCCTCCAATCTTAATACCCTTTTAGGACTGAAATTACATGCTAAAAGTAACACATAGGTTGAGTGAATCATCGGTTTATCGGTAACAAAAGGGAGGACCACAGGATCGAAGCTAATAGTTAGACTGTGAAAAACAACATTCAGTAGATCCAAAGCGTTATTATTACACTAGCTCATGAGCCCCCGAGCCTTAACTAGATTTATTACCTCAATCAGGAGAATATAGGAGGCTTGCCAACAACTAACACCTCTTAACTAATGCAACTTGATCAACTAGTGACCCTAAGAAAAGGTGGGATTGTCACGTCCCGATAGATCTAACCACAACACTCATGCTTACTAAATAGCACTTAATCAGTTTATGAAAATAGGGAATTCACGCATTAAGATCAACTTAGCAATAATATTCAGGCAGTAATTCTGGATAGCATACACTTTTGTAAAACACTTTGAAAACACTTAGTAAACCACTTATGTCCAATAGTAAAACAAGCAAATGTAAATTCACCCCATAGATTTTGTATAATAATCACGTAGTAAAAATGGGGGCTATGAACTCACCTGAGTGATTGGTAATTAACAAGTTTCACAATAGAAAAAAGCGGTCATGCTGAAGGAATCAGAAGGCAACCTAATCCAATATAGGTCGTATAAGTACTAAACACTTTGATTATTTATAGGTCGTATAGCTCATCATACTATCGTTCGGGCTATCATAATTAAGAGGTCATGTAGTGCGTATGAGGAGCTAGGACACTTTAAATCGTAAATCCAACAACTCGTCGATACGCCACCCCGAAGAGGCCTCATTATGAAACTCCCTAGTAATATAGTACTTTGATTAACTAATACCACATATAATTCTATATAGCTACATCACCATCTAATCGTTTTAGTGAAATCATATTTATAAAGTAAAAACGTTTATAAGTATACTTTAGTAAAACTGGCGTAACTTTCTCGTTTTAAGTCCGTTTCTTTCGTTTCTTACGTCCACGCCTTCGTATTAAGACGAGTTATCAAAATATAACATTTTCAAAATTTGAGTTTTTCTGATGAATAGTGATTTTACTGTTCATAACAGTTATATATTTATTTTTATAGATTTAGTTATCGTAAATCTCGTAAATGTCGTAACTTATTCGTTTTAACTCCGTTTTTAGCGATTCTTTCGAGTACGTTCTCGTATTTAAAAGTTTTATCATATTAATGATGTTTTAAAAATATAAGTTTCTGTGGTGAATAGTAATTTTTATAAAAATAGTTTTATAAAAGTATATATTTAACGTAAACTTGAAATCGTCGTATCTTTTTCGTTATAAATCGGTTTTTCGAGTTTCTTATCATTTTGGAATCGTCATGAGGTGTACTATCTTTCTAAGGTGTTAAACCTACTGTCTAAAATACGAAATCCAACAGCCCCTTTTGAAATCTTTAGGTGTGCTCATTTTTATAACTTGTTTTCTATACTTTTCAACTTAATAAATACCACAAGTTATCCAATACTTATTATATACTTGTCTTACATTTTATAAAGTTCATGATCCATATTTATATCCATATAACATGTGTACAAGTTCATAAAATCATGTTTACAAGAAAAATCCACTTTTACAAGTTAAACATATCCTAAGTGGTGATTTAGTTATATAGAACATGTAAACACATAAAAATGATAAAAGTAAAGACATAAAGGTTTATAGATAACCTTATAGTGATGAATGATGATGAGAAATATAATCTAAACCCTTGTTTAGATTTTTAAACCAAGCTTGCAAGAATGAAACCCTAATTTTTCTAAAGAACCCAAACTTCCTTTATCTTGCTTCAACACTTGTAAAGGCTTAACCTAACCTTCAAACCATCTTAGTAGGTCTTAGATATGTTGTGTGTATGCTTGTATAAGTGGTAGAAAAATTTATATGGGTTGTGTATATTGAGGGTTTTGAGCCGTGAGCTAGAGAGGAGGAGGGAGAAGAGATTTTGTGAACTTTCACCTTAGAAATGAAGAGTGTGTGTTCTTTCTTACTAGCTACTTTACTTATTTACTTCTTGGACTTAGATGAGATCAAGACTAGATTCATAAAAATACCATGAGGGTTTTTAGGGAAGTACTTGGTCCTTGTGATTAATGTTGTGTTTTTATGTTCCTAAAAGATGATAACATCTCATGAATTTAAGGAATGTGTTTTTCAAACTAGTAATATCTTTGTGTTCTTATCCCTGGCCGGCCACACACATGTATATACATAAGATATTTTGAAATTTTTGGGTATTGGGTACAATTGTGGGTATTTGTTGAAGTGTAAAAAATTTTTGGTGCTTCCGGGTATGCCTAAATGTATTTAATTGCGAAACGTAAACGTTTTACGCAACCAATAAAAATAAAATATAAAAGTTTATTATTACTTTCGTAAAAATAATATAATGCTCGCTTGACGAAACTTTTATTCGTTTGGTGTCCGTTTACGTTGATTGTTAATTTATAGCTTACGCGATTTAACTTAACTAATAAAATTAAAAGTAAACACGTCGAGAAAGAAAAATAATAATTAGTGAAATATATGACGTCGTAAATGACCTGAAAATACGGAATGTTACAATAATGATATAAATTTACTGCATCACAATGTATATAAATCTATTGTATCATATTTTTATATATATCTTTAAAGTTATACTGCATCACAGTATTGTTCTACTACATCAGAATGTCATCATATTGCTGAATCACAATATAACTTTATCATATTGCTGAATCACAATATAATATAATTTTACTGCTGAATCACAATATAATTTTACTGCATCACTATGTTAATTTTACCGCATTATATTAGAATGAATAATCTAGTGCATCATAATGTATAAATCTATTACATTAAAAATGTTATTAACTGCATCACAATTATAAATCTAATGCATCACAATGCATAAATTTACTGCATCAAATTGTTATTTTACTGCATTAAATATGAATAGAAAAAAGATACCGAGGACACTTCAAAAACAATGAGATTCTATTGAATTGATGTTTAGTAATAAAAGATGTACGTTTTACGACCAAAAACATGTATAATAAGTAATGATATAATATCAACATAGTACTTATTGTAAAAAAATTAAAAATAAACGAATATAAAAATTATATTGCTTTAAGAGTAGATCCTCTCATCCCATCTTTTTATGGCTCTAATGGTTGCTTGCTTTTCTTCGATGAGCGTAAGACGAGGACTCGTTCATTTATCAAAAAAGTGGTTTCCACTTTCCAACCAATAATCATATCATCACCTAAAGAAAAAACTAAAAAGTGTAAGAATCTAATACTACATAAAGTGAAATAAAGATTTATATTGCGATGCACCAAGCATTTACACTGTGATGCACCACATATTTAACTATAATGCAGTAAAAACACAACTTCGATGCACCAAGTAATTAAACTATAATGCACCCAGATATTTAAAATGTTATAAACCTGCATCACAATGTTATTTACTGCCACCACAAGTGCTACTTGGGGTTGCGGGTGCTTTATGCTATCTATTTGCCTAATATGCTTAGTAAGATTTCTTTACCATCTTTTTTAGAAGGATTTACGTGACAATTAAAAGGTCCATACTTTATATAAACCATGTGCAAGTGGTTCTTTTGATACTCTGTTTAAACAGGAGCTCCTTGCACTCAAAAGTCATCCTCTAAAAGGAAAGTAGGTAGGCAGGTAAATTCTAACCATAAAATACTGAATCACGTACAATTTAGGCCGTCCACATTACCTTTCATGAAGGATAGCGAAGAGCCAGGATTGGCACCAACAGCACTCGGTGAAATGAGGACATCAAGGGAAGATGAAGAACTTTGGTAGGACAATGATAAAGTGCGGCTATGTGTGGATTGCATTGATCGATCCTCACTGACCACTCGAACTCTGAAACTAAATCTATGCACAATGCCTTTGTTGTTGGGAATTCACTTTTACGTGACGACATTACAGAATTACCATAGTTTATCATAGTCACATACGCGAGGACTAGAATAGGTAACTATGTATAGTTTAGAGGCGTATGGGCTATATATACCCCTCTATGGCTTCCATAGAGGGGTTGAGTCATTTGGCATTGTCAAGTCATTTGTATCCTTCATCCATTTTCCATCAAATATCACAAGTTCATCTTCCATCTCACTACTCTCTCTCACTAAAATGGCTTTCATGTGGTTTGACTCACCAAGACCACCGGATCATAGTTTTCGTAGATTCTACAATTGGTATCAAGAGCCATGGCTACATACTTTTGGGTCGGATTTATCTTTATGGTCCATTTGGTCTTGTCACTTTGTCAAACCTGTCGTTGTGATGTTTATTTTCGTATCTTATTTTTCTTTTATTATTGTCTTGTGTCAGATCTTTATGGGCCTACTGTGTATTCATTTTCACTTGGGCTGAATCGCATTTTTGAGTCTCATTTCAAACAGTATGGGTGCGTTTGATTTGTATACCAAAAACAAGGACAATAGTGTTTTTTTTTGGATTTTTATGTTGGATCTAGTCATCCTTGTGAAGAGCCGATCTAGCCATTTTGTCTCAAGAAGAAATGTACACATTTCCTTAACCTGAACCGAACGAGTATCAACCTCAACAAGAACCGATCTAGCATAAAATCCTTGTGTCAACCGAACTAGAAATTCCTTCACAGCCGAACGAGCTACAATAAGTTGAGCCGATCGAGTGCCTTTTATTAAGGACCGAACGAGTTATTAACAAAATGGACCGAACGAGTTTCAAACTTAGTAAACCGAACGAGTGTACACTCTTGAGGACCGAACGAGTGTTAAACCTTGTGGACCGAACGAGTTGGTCACCCTTGTGAGCCGAACCAGTTTACAGTCGAACCAAACCAAACCGAGTCAACTCGGTATTTACCGAGTTGACCCGGTCAAACTCAACAATAATCAACATCATTTACTCTCATCGTCACAAACATTATCCCAACTTTTCATCACCATCACAAACTTCTCGAAAATTAAATAAACAATTGATCTCAGATTTATTGTTTCGTGTGCTTAAATTTATTCGAGACCCTCAACAGATCTAAACACGAAATCAATGTATCATCACAGATTTGAAAGAAGAACACCATCTTTTTAATATTCGAATACAAAGAAGTAAACTTATAACAAATTGGGTTATAGTTTTCTTTCCTTGTTTCGATTCAAAAGACACACAAACAAAAATCAAATACACCTTACCCGAGACCTTAACCAAGATCTTGAAGACATATTCTACTTGGTTCTTGACTTCTTGTGTAGTTCGAAAGATTTGAAACTAAACGAGTGCTAGGTCGTCCTTGTGATTCGTTTTCAATGGCATGATATGATTAAAAGAACTGGTGTTATCATGATTCCATTGGTGAAGGCTACGTCAGATTTGTTATATATGGATAAATGATAATTGATCGTATTCTAGGTCTTTCATTGTGAGTTTGGTTGATTTGTGAAGAGATCATATAAGATGGGGAAAAGTGTATGTGTCAGACGTGGGAAAAAGAGATGGAGGCGAATGGTTTGGGTGATAAGGTTAGGTTAACTTATGAGATTATTTAGGGACTTAGTGCCTTATATCTCTAGGTTATATGGATTCAATTTTGGGCTAGAACGTATGATACAATTTCAAAAGGGGTCGAGTAATGGGCCGATATTGTATGGTGATGATGAGCAAATTCTAGTTAATTAATGGACCCTGGTACAACAGTTTGAGTGATTAAATGTTCCGTATTAAAACTAAATTTGGCTAAATGATTCACTTGGGATGATTTTATGCCATATTTAGTTGTTAATGGATACATTTGAGATTAAATGCTTATCGGTTGCATTCAAGGTTTAAAATGACAAAGTGACAATGTGACGAGACCGGGATCAATTTGGATAAAGAATCATGAAACTTAAAGGCTAGATTTGGAATTAATTTTTGTGACTACGGAGATGATCGGGTATCACTTATTTGAGATTGAAGTGGCATTTTACGAAGGCGTGTACTTATTTTATCTTGAAGTCGGGGTTGGTTGGATGCATGATTTCAATGATAACTTGCTCGAGCTTAATTTAAGTTGAAGACTTGGTTTATCTAGTTTCCAGCAGTCAAGGGGTGGATGGTTGAAGACCTGGTTAACTATCACTTAAAGGAGTTACATTGTAGTACTCAGTGTCACACGCTTAGTCGTTGTGGATAATCGCAAGAGGTGATGAAAGTCTCATACTTTGGCCAAGGGTATTGAGTACTTAGAGATTTGCTTGGAGCACAAATTCTCTACACCGTTCTTCCAACATTAGCGCAAGCTTAAGTCACAAGAACGGAAAATTCTACTTCAGTTTCAAGTTTGGTATATCTGGTTTACTTCATCAGTGGTTACTTCAAAAAGCCTACAAGACGGTTGGTTAAATGATAGCCAGAGAGAGGTTATGAGTAGAGATTTGATCAGCAATTGATTCTCACGGGTTAGATCTGAGCTAATTTATTCCTCACACAAGTACTCAAGTAAATGCGCGTCCAAGGTGTTGCTGATTCCGACGTGTCGAAACCAGCAAGGGGGAAGGAGAAGATTCACCCTTGAGCCTTTGCGAAGGAGAAGATTCACCCTTGAGCCTATGCCTTTCTTGATTCTTGAAAGCTTGACATGGAGCATCTTTCTTGAATTTTTTTAAGTTAGGCCATGCCGGGAAGACAAATGTCCTAACCGCAGAGAATATCAGCGCTTTAAACTATGGCTTTTTGGTGCATTTCTTCAGACAAATGGGGGAAGTGATACCTTGAGAACTTTTGTATGCATTATTTGACTTTCCAGGGGGAAGCGGTGTGAGAAGAAAAAATTAAAGTTTACATCAAGCAAGTGTTATATGATTATTAGGAGTATAATTTATAACTTTTCATAATTTATTTTTGTTGGTTACGTAAAGCGCTTACGTTTCGCAATAAATTACATTCGGTCGTACCCGGAAGCACCTTTACCCATCTACACTTAAACAAATACCCACGTTTATACCCAATACTCAAAATTTAATTATTTTTCTCACCTATATCATCTTAGAACCGGACATAGGCCTTTTACCCTTGAATTAAATCATTTAAATCCTTATTAATTCATTCCTACAACTTGTAAACCTTACATAATGTACATTAAGCTCATGGTTCTAGAGATTGGCTTGTCATATGTACCTCCCCCCCCCCTTTTCAGCTGTGGGATGCACATAGGGAGGAGGAGAGGTCTTTGACCTTGTCCTTTTACCACTTACACATCCATGGTTTAGATTTAAGGTTGTTTTCTTCACACCACTTCCTTTAAATAGCAAGCCCTAGGTTTACAATATCCTCTTACACTTCTACAAGCAAAAATCAAAGCAAACTCTCTCTATATTTCACTCAAAACCCACGGCACACTTTGATCATTTAGGGTTTCATTTTATTTTTGCAACCAAGGTATTCCAAGCATTCAAGTGTTCATTCTAAGGCTACCTAAGACTACTCAAGGTGTTGGGAAGCTTGGATTCGGGTTTAACAAGGATTTATCAAGAAAACATAATTAGGGTTTTCTTGATTAGGGTTTTGATTGTGAAGGCTTGTTTGGGGTTTACATCTTGTGTTCATCATCCCACTCATCTTCTATAAGGTCTATTTAAAGTATTCTATGTTCATTCATTAATTTTCTATTATGTACATACTTGTTTCATTAGTTAATCACCACCTAGTTTTATTTTTAAGTCATTTAAAGTATTTGATGATTTCATATGGACAAAGGACATGGACATTTAGAGGACTAAATACATGTGAAATATACGGTACAACACTTGGTAAAATAATGGTGCAAGGTTCTTAAATAAACTACTTGTTAAATTAGAAACCCTAATTTTATATTTATAGCTATTATTGGAATTCGAATTATAAACCCTATGTATTATATTTTATAAAAATAGTGCTCTTTACAAGGATCGTGAGCATGTAAGGAACTCGAAAAACGGAATTATAACGAACAAGTTATGGAATTTACAAGTTATATGTAATTAACTTTATAAAAACGATTTTATAAACTGTGATGAACAGTAAAGTTACTGTTCATCGGAGGTAAAAACTTTATAAATAAAATATTCTGATAAAATTCCTTAATACGAACCCACGGATATAAAGAACTTGAAAAACGGAATTATAACGAACTAGTTACGTAGTTTACAAGATATATATAATTAATTTTATAAAAACAATTTTTATAAACTGTTATGAATAGTAAAAGCTACTGTTCATCAGTGGTTTAAATTTTATAAATATAATATTTTGATAAATTTTCTTAATACTAATACAAGGACATAAGGATCTCGAGAAACAGAACTATAACGAACGAATTATGATTTAAACAAGTTACATAAGATTAGTTTTATAAAAATAGTTTATATAAACTGTGGTGAACAGTAAAAGTTACTGTTCATCAGTAAACTAAATTAATTCTAAATACTAGTGATAACTTATGATAAAATATTGTATTTAATTAATCATTGCAGTACTCATTAGACTTGCTTCTCCTATATCCTTTTGCCTTGTCACACATGTGTTGATTTGTGTCGTATTTCCTAAGTCATGAACGAATTACACGAACTCCCGCCGTCTATTTAATTATTCCGTTAAGCAACGCACAAGTAAGGTAGTATGGATAGAATATTATAAGGCACCTAAGAGTATATTAAATGCAATTGGGAAATATCTTAAGAGGGATCAACCATACTAAGGGGTAGGTAGATATGAAGACTGTTTCCGATGGATCCTTTCTATAATTTTCGCGTTTCCCTAGCGTCTATGAATAATTTAATATCTTATGCTGGTTTTTTTAAACCGCCTAACAAGCACATTCATCAACAAGAAGAGCAACAGTTAATTGGATCTACATCCAACTTTCATGGAATCATAAGCAAATACAAAGGAGGGTTTAGCCTAACATGTTATAACATGTAAGAGCAAGAACAATTAATTAATCAAAACATGACTTAGACATATGTGAATGCTTTAAAGATAGATTTTCTTACTTGATTAAAATCATGGAATTAAGAGTCAGTTACCATAGGGTTTTAAGGCCCTAAAGTAGGCTAAAAGCTGAAAAAGTACATAGGGGTTTCGGCTCCAATAAAGATGTATACAAAGTTACCCCCAACATTACAACCTTTAAATTTGGCTTAATATATATAGGGAAATCGTCGCGACGGCGTCCAGTTGTAGTCGCGACGCCGTCACCAGATAGAATCTTCTAGGTCTGATTGAAGTCGGTTACGTCCTGACGCCGTCGTCATTTTTCTGACGCCGTCACTAGATAGATCGCGACGGCATCGCTTTATGCTTGCGACGCCGTCTCCACGCGCTGTAAGCATGATTCTTCAAGAGATTAGGTGTAGGTAAGAAGTCTTGTCCGTTTTTCTTCTCCAAATAAGCCCTAGTCACATGTATTTCCTCCAAATGCAACATCCAAGTGATAAAACCGAAAAACCAAACGTTAAGCACTCTTAATCTGCGGCATATTTGCATGATTTCAGGGTTAAATGACCCTGAAATAGTGTATAAAATGACACCTCATCAAGAAGCATGTCCTCAATATCATTCAAGTATAGATTAACGAAGTCACCTTCTTTAAACTTGTACAGTTGTCGATCAATGCTTCTCACCATAATTTCTTCTAAATAACCATAACCATGGAGCTTGTTGACCGTCACACTTACCACACTCAAAATCTTCAGAGGATAGTAGACATCGTGCTTCAAGAATCTGTTGAGCTGAGATCTGTAGAATAGTTGACGCTTGGGTCCCCAATGCTTAATTCCACGTTCATCATCTTTGTCATAACCCACTTTAGTAACTCTCTTGCTTCAGGATCATGCTTCTATACACACTAAACTCATATCTTGTAGCCTTGTCTTTGTAATTGACTCGCTTTTACGCTCCTTTATGAATCTGTGGTTTTAAGTATTCTAGATCGTTGTCTGAAGTAAGTGATTTCTGAAGCTACAGTGTCGACATTTCAAAGGAAGAAGTTTTCCTCAAGTCAAATGGGCATCAGATTCACCTTTAGGGTTTTCTAGTCATGTCTGTCTGTTAGAGCTTTATTACATTCTTTCCCATATTATATTCAAGTCAATACTGCATTGGCAGGTTTCCCTTCATAAGAGTGTACGGACTCGTCCACAAATCTGCTTTAGTATGATAGTCTAGCTTGAAATGATTCTTTGATAAAATTTGGAGAAAGTACCAATGGGACGTGTACATAAGCTCGTCAATGTAAGTTAGTACTTTTGATCAGACCACCAGATCATTAAACAGGTTTGTTTTGGTTGATCATCAATGACTTGACACTTGTTCCACTCTAGATCTGGAGTAGGAGGCCTTGGTGGTTGTTTGAACCAATCATTCTTTGGTGCAGCCTCACCATCAGGATGTTTATCAGCATTACCCGTCTCATCAACAATGTTTTCCTTAACATCCAGTGACATATCATGCACATGTTCTTCATCTGGTTCCTCTAGGTTTACAACACTTACCAGTTTTTAGTAGATTTAGTTGGTGTTTTACTCTTTGGAGGATTAATTGGATGCAGTCGATTGCTTTGATGGTTGAGTGTATTTTCTTGGATTTTTACTTATCCTTCCCCTGGTATGATCCATCCTAGGGTCTTTGTCTTGGGCGTCATGCTTTTCTTATAATTGAGCAGATTCACCCATATCAGCTACAGCTCGATGCCATGTATCCTTTCTACACATATAATGCTTTTATTAAGAGCATCGTACAGATCTTTATGAGCTAGATGTTTTTCATGTGAGTTGGAGGCCATCATCATTTTGAATAAGATGTCCTTCTACTTGTATTCATTTTCTGTAGTTTTGTCAAACGGTGTTATTGAGCGCTTTGGCCATTTTTGCTTGGATGCATGCTCTTGCTTGATCTTTATCATCTCTGAAGCACTTTTCTGAGATTCTTACTGCTTAAGTTCTTGCTTGAGTTCTTCAGTATGTTTCTGGAGTACCTTTTGAAGCGAGTCTCTTAGACTTGATCCAAGATACTCATTTACTATATGTGGCACTTGAGATTTGATTGATTCAAGGATTACTATAGAATGATCAACTTGCTTGAGCTCTGTAACATCTTTCTATAGATGTTGAAACTCCCCCCCAACCCCCCCCCCGCCCTTTAAGCATGACAGTAGTGAGTACTTCTGATGGGGGAATTGGAGCATCTGGAGTTTTAGTAGCTGGTAGCGAAGATTTTACTGGTGGTATCATACTTGTGATTGGTGGTGTATGGATTGGTGTTGTAAGTGGTGTTGGTTTTGTATTTTTCTGTGGAGGAATGACTGAAACGAGTACATCAAGTAATGGAGCTGACAGGACAAGAGGAATTTTTTGTTGGATTTGAACATCTAACAAAGAATTAATCTCTGTTTCTGCATGATCTTTCATAAATCCATCTAAATAAGTGTCAGAAGAAATGTTTAGGAATTGATTACCATAGTTTAAAGACTGAGAATGACTAGAGCTTGATCGTGGAACCTCATGCTTCTCTTTTTGTGACATAGTGACAAGTGTCCCTACTAATGTACATCTTCTGCTATGGTTCCTCCTGAGCTTGATCACATATCAGCTTGTTCACTACTTCTTATCTACTTTTTCTTCTTCTAACTTTTCACCAACAATCTTTTCAACATTAGTCATTTCTTGATCGTCATTCTCCGACGCCGTTTTTTTATCCTTAGTTTCTGCTCTATCTATACGTTTATCATCATCTTCTCCATCATTATCTTCATTTTCCTTTTCTTCTTCATCAGTAAAGAGCCATGTAATTTCACCTTCATCCACATATTCATCATTAGACTGGTGACTGTCATCTTTTAAACCCCAATCTATTTCAGCATCAGCTTTGGTTGCATAACTGCCTTTTCCCTCATTAGGAACCTTTGGTACAATACCAGCTCCTTCACTTGAGGTTGTGAATTTGCCCGTTAACTCATCGGGAACATCTAGTGTAATACCAGATCCTTCACTTGAGTCTCCGGTTTGCTGTGGTAGTCTGAGTGCTTCTTTACTGGCTTTGATAGCTTTCTTCATATCAACAGCTAATTGTTCTTCAACAAACATGACTTGAATGCCTTTATGCTTCTAAGTCCGATCAAGTGGTTTCTACGTTGA
This sequence comes from Tanacetum coccineum, assembly GCA_026074375.1. NCBI lineage: Eukaryota > Viridiplantae > Streptophyta > Magnoliopsida > Asterales > Asteraceae > Tanacetum > Tanacetum coccineum. The sequence goes on along the minus strand of BQNB010007705.1, from coordinate 39,994 downwards.
CACATTTAAAGTATCTCTGAAGGCATACAAGAGTTTCTTTTACCAGTAGGCTGTTAGTGGGTTCATTAGAAAGTTCATCAGATTCCATTACAAGATGTTTATGAGTTGCATGAACACGCCTTGCTGCTTCCTCTTCGTCAACCTCAGTCAAGCTCATAGATTTTCCTAACTCAAAAGCAACATCGGGTTCAGGAATGATGTTGTCGTCAGCAGAGATTAAGCCTTTCTTCTTTGGTATAACTGCTTGCTTCTTTCCTTTTGACCCTTTACCTCTTGTATTCTTAGGTGGAATATTAAAACCAGTGGCACAAGGCAATTAATGTAATGATAGGTTTTAGATCGCTGATCTCCATCAGTTACATTCTGTGTAAGGAAGCTCGACTTACTCTTAAAATTATTCACCCGTTCTGACGAACTTCAATCTATTTAGGACACCATCATCCTTAATTGTGTTGTTGTATAAGTGCTTTAGCTTGGCAAGAGATTTGTGTTGAGAGAAGAAGTGGTTTATGGTGAGTTTGGTGAATTTAGGGTAAGGCATAATTTCACGCATTCTGATGTTTTTAACTGCCACTAAAGTCATCTTGTACTAAAAGTCTTCCCAAATCAACGCGGCATAGTCAATGGTCTTCTTGTGGAGCATACCTCCTAGGATCTCTATTCTGGATTTCCTGAGTCTGTCATTGCTTGAAGTTTTTCTAGAAAGGTATTTGTTGATAATAGCAGCAAGAGTTCTCCTGGGTTGATGCATGTAATCAACAAACTTCAACATCTACTTTGCACTTCTTGGTAGCCAGATCAAACTCATAGGAGTTAGTATTCTTGATCTTCTTGATAGTGTACCAGAGCTGCTAAATATATATCTCTAGAACATCAGCTGTGATAAGAAAGGCATTGTAGCAAGCTGAGTTCTTGATGATGTCGAGGATGACTTGTAAGTTTCTTCTTTCTGGGTCTAAGAAGGATCAATCCTCATGTTTGTGTTATTGATCTTGTTATGTCGGTGCAGGATACCCTTGCTTCATCACGTGCAACTAGTTATCTGTGTTCTTGAATCATGATTTCTGCTTATGGAATTATCCAATAAGTTATATTCACAGGACAGATTTTTATCACTGAATTAGATTGATTGTCCTTGTTGATGTGACTCTTTTAGTTGAAGTTTGTTAATTAGGTCTCATGCATATAAGCCGTTTAAACACTCTAATTGAAGAACAGTTACTCTAGTAAATGGGTAATAAATCACAAATTTCTAAAGTCAACATTTCAATTCATCATTACCAAGTCAAAAACATCCAATTAGATGTAGATTATCAATCATAGTTGTTCAGATTTTAGTCGTTTTGTTTACGTCAGAAAAACTAAACCGTAAAGAGTTAGAAGTCATGCCTTATATCGTTGGAAAGGTATTTGGATCTATTTTATGATAAAGATAATTTCAAAAGTAGAATGGTAATGTATTTTGATCAGTTTATTAAGGAGTGACATAAGGTTATTCCTGATCATGCGTTTGAGCAAAGTTTTTAATTTTTGGTCAAATTTAGAGCTGGGAAAGGGGCGTTTCAAGCTTGGAGAAATTAGCTACCAGGAACTTCATTGCAGCCGCCATTGATTATCACAAAATAGTTTACTTTGATTGTTGGTGGTTGTGAGCCCAGAACAGGGTTAAGATAACCAATGGCAATCAATATACCAATGAAGGTTACCGAATATCACTTGAAATCTTGTTATCACTTTTCAAAGTAAACTATTCGACCCTAATGCCAGGGTATCATGAATATGAGTTTGGTTTAAATAGAAAATGATTTTGGATAAAAAAGATAAAAAGTGTAGAGAATTCATTTATGTGTCATTAATATCATGTGAAAATGTGTCAATTGTGTGTCAGTTACAATAAATTATATGCAAGTGTGTCAACATTGTTAGCTAAAAAATTCATGTGTGTCAATAATAGCGTATTAATAGTGTGTCAACATCGCTAGTGTGTTAGTTACAAGTCGTTATGTGTCAAATATGTAATTAATACCTCAATTTAATCTTATTAATACATCACATTCAATGGCTAGAAATCCTTCCTATACTTTTTACCATTTATAACTTTTCACAATAACCGAATCCTCATGAATATATACTTGGGATAAGACCAATTGTTTGTTAATGATTTAGGCATAAATCAATAACCCCTGTGTATATAAGTGTTTAGGTTTTTCTATTTATGTCTCATGCAGATGTTATGATCTCTATTTATGGTAGAGATCACTCAAAACCTAGTCAATAGAATTATAAGTGATTAATGGCCCATTAATCACCATATAATTAGCCTTTATAATAGTAGGGATTAGTGGTTACATGACCAATTAAACGTGGTCATTGATGCAGTTCAGTCCCAACATGCTAACCCACTAGAGGGCATACAGGTTGAAGCATTGAGTACTGAAGAGACTCACTGATGAGTTAACCCACTAAGGATACATCCTTTGAAGAGTTATTCCCTGATGGTGTCCTTCAGCTTACCACTCATGGAATACAAAGCTGAATCCGTCAAACATTGTTCACTTCACAGTATTAACTCACTGAACATCATCAGCGACTTGAACTTTATTTTACCACTATTAAAGTCAGGGTGTTCAGTGACATATGGGTGTACACTCCGTACCTTCAGCCCTAGTAACCCGTATGAATTGAACCCATAATGAACTAAATTTTCAACACGCAATGGCTTCTAGATACAAAATGGTGTATTTATTGTTAGGGAAACACTTAAACATATCGATCGATTCATTCTTTGGGTTTTGGACACTTGCACCAGATGGTCCAAGTATCTTTCAATGAGGATTAACGTGTTTATGTGGAGACTCGCGTTGGATAGCCTTCTTCACATATTAATTTTATCGAGACGTGGTTTCGATATTGATTCAGTTATATGTCTGTTATGCTCGAGGGCAGCCGAGACTAAAGATCACTTATTCTCCTTTTGTGAGATAGCATCTAACAGTCTGGAGGTTAGTTCGTGTATGGTGTGGAATTTCATATTGGGAAAACAAAAGAGGATGTACGTGATAGTTGTGACGTCGTGTTGGTATATTTGGAAGCTTCCGAATAGTGTCTTTTTTAATTTTCATTCTATGAGAAAAAGTGACATTTTTGATCAGATCCGTTTATATTCTTTTTCTTGATTATAACGTAGAGGCGTCAAATTGTTAAGTTGAAAAAATTGGCTAAAAACTCCTTTGAAATTTTTTAGCATCCGGCTAGTTTTGTGTTATATTTGATTTTGTTTAGAGTCGGAGAAAAAAAGAAAAATATGTGTTAAAGTCGGTTGTAGAGACATATTCCAAACGATTTATACGATTAAAAAATGACACAATTTCTTGTTTTTTTGATAGTATCAAAATCATGGAATACTGATACGCTTAGTCGCTTACGTATTTTTAATTTATGAAAACCATCTTTCATATATATATTGGTACTTTTTAGTTTGTAACAAAATAGAGTATGATTCTGTGACAATATTTAAGTTCTCATTAAACTGTGTTTGTTAAACCACATATTTTTTAATGACAACGAAACATATATAACATAATTCACGGAGTTAACGGAAATCTTACTATATTATAAAAGAAATTGGAATCTCTCTCGTCAGTAATTTTTTAAGTAATCTAAATTTTCATGCATAGTATACAAGCTTTAATGCATACAACAAATAAACAAAATATATTAAATACACTCTTTAATGTACTCCCTCCGTCCCATAATAAGTGTCCACTTGGACTTTTTTTAGTCTTTTTTATCTAACTTTGACCATAAATATTTTTATTTGTGTTATATAATACTTGATGAAAATTATACCATTGAAAATTCATTTAAAAACCGAATCTATTCATATAACTTTTATTAAGTATTATATAACACAAATACAAATATTTATGTTCAAAATTCAATAACAAAGACTTTGAAAATTTCAAGTGGACACTTATTATGAGACGGAGGTAGTAAATGAGATACACACAAAGAAACATAGTGTACAACTTTTTAATACACAATTAACACTCTTATTAAAACACTCTATTATTTAAAAATACAAATATTTATGCAATATTTACAATTAACCAATACACAAACACACATTTATTGACTGGTCAACACTTTTAATATTATTATTAAAACACCCCTTACTTCATTAAAACACACTAATTAATGTTATTTTTAAAACACTCATAAAATGAAAAGTACATGTCATTATATACACTGTACAAACTAATAAAACACACAAAGCTTTATACAATTTATAGGTTGATACATATAGTTTAAAAACCGGATCAGACCAACGTGTTCAACCGGGAACATGAGTGATTACCGGTTGATCTCGATAATGACCTGCACTAGAGATGAGCACGGTACCAAAATGGTACCAAACCGGCACCGTTTTTGTGGTACCGTTTTTTTCCGGCAAAAAATGACGGTACTTTTCCAGGAACCGATAGTATGCCTCGTACCGGTTCTGGTACCGGGTTCGGGTAAACCGGTACCATACCGGTTCGAGAACCGTTTTCCATTAGAAAACATATTCTGTAATCTGTTTGATATATAAATCCTCGTTATGAATGTATTAAACGTAATTGTAAAGTGTTTACTTCTTTTAATATGAGAAGCCTTTTCTCTTTTCATAATAAATATTTTTGCAACGTTAAAAACATGTGTTTACTTATGACTATGAGGATTTTTTTTTCAAACCACAAGAGTGTATGGGACAACCAATATCGATGTTTCAATAAAAAAATTAGTTCAGAAACAAGACCATTCAAATTTCGGTACCAAAACCGGGATCCCCCGTTTTGGTATCGTACCGTTTTTTAGTGGTACCTTTTTTTTGGCGATTTTCATGGTACCGTACCGGGTAAAGAAAACCGGTACCGATACGAGTCGGTGACGGTACTGTATTGTTTTTTCGGTACCCATGCTCATCCCTAACCTGCACAATATTTTGCACATCACGTCTCAGGTTTAGTAAGTATCAAAGCATCAAAATTAAATGAGTTACTATTTGCAAATAAAGTTGCTAGTATTATTTTGGGAAGCTAGGGACATAAGAATGTTTTATTCAATTATATTGTCCATTAAAATCAAATCATCCATTCATTTCTTATTACATGCCATCCAAACAAACACTTCAAAAGAGTAGCTACATGCAAGGGACTTAGTTGCATCTAATAATGACCCATACAACAAATACAAGAAGTTGCACGGCACATTGCAAGTGATATCAATTCTCCTTTAGGCTGGTGATTGTCACACGTCTTAACGCACGCAACATTTGTACAAGCTTTTGGATAAAAATCATAAACATACGACCTTATATGAGCACCTGCATGTTTGACAGCACAAATATTGTAAAGTATTTAAAAAAAGCAATAAATCATGAATGGTTGGTTGATTGTATACGTATAAAACGTTTTTTTTCAACATTATAATATATATGAATGAACTAAAAGAAAATTACAAATTAACAAAATGGAACATGTAAGATTTAGTACCGATAGATTGGCATACATCTAGACCGTCAGCAACAACGAGCTTGTTTGTGAAAACTAAAAATACCATGCAAACACAAACAAAACACATAATATAGCTTCGCCAACAAAAAGAGGATTTTTAAGGTTTAATAATGAATAGAGAAGTCCGATTAATTTGGATGCACCTTTTAAACATTGAGCACTTGGTATTTATAAACACTTTTTCTTTTAGTTAGTAAGTATTAAAAGGCTTTTAATTATTACACAAAACGCTACAAAATAAAAAGCAGTTTCCACTTTTTGGTCATTTAATTTATTTCATAACGCATTTATAAAGCTTCCGTTTTATGAGGAAGACAAAGTACGTTATTATATATATATATATATATATATATATATATATATATATATATATATATATATATACATTACTATAGTATGGTTTTAAAACACTGTCAAGAAGATTGCAGATGAGCTACAGTACCCGGACCCATTGGACGCTCCCAATTTAGGGCCGGCCCATTTCTGCAATTTTTATTTTTTTATTTATTAATTTTTATGAGGCAATGAGTAAAATAACCGCTCGGGCATAAAATACAAAATAAAAAACTACAAAAATATGTACTTATTCGTTTATTTTTTATTTTTTTGTAGGCAATGTAAAAAAAACCGCTCGGCATAAAATAAAATAAAAAAACTACAAAAATATTGACTTATTCAGATAAAAAAATACTCGCGACATGAGGCCCAGCACATAAGCCCATATAAAAAAAACAAACTATTAAACATGAGACCGAAAAAATAAACCCGCACAAAATACAATAAAAAAACGCCCTGCAGTAACGCGCGATTCTCATTTAAAGCCAATGTTCCCATAAAATTATATTAAAAAAAAACTCGTATAGCCAAAAAAAGAAACCTTTAAACATAAGCCCCACACATAAGCCCATATAAGAAAAAAAAAACAAACTATTAAACATGAGGCCGGAAAAATAAAACCGCACAAAAAAAAAGAAAAGATTAATGCCTCGCGTAGAATAAAACGACGTAGTTTTGTTCGACACGCTACAGTGTTCGGCCCTTTGGGCTCTCAATTTGGGTTTTTTTTGTAGGCAATGTAAAAAAACCGCTCGGCACAAAATAGAAAAAAAATTACAAAAATATTGAGTTATTAAGATAAAAAAAATATCCGCGACATGAGGCCCAACACATAAGTCCATATGTAAAAAACAAACTATTAAACATGAGACCGAAAAAATAAACCCGCACAAATAAAAAATAGAAAAGAATAAAAATAAAATTTTAACGCAAAAATTAACCCGCACTATTAAACATGAGACCGAAAAAAAGAAACCTTTAAACATGAGCCTCACACATAAGCCCATATAAGAAAAAAAACAAACTATTAAACATGAGGCCGAAAAAACAAAACCACACAAAATAAAAAAATAAAAATAATAATGCCTCGCAACTACGCGAAAAAAATTAACGACCCGCTGCAACGCGCGGGTAATCACGCTTGTTATATCTAAACGTTTAAAAAAATCAAACACTCATTTTAGACGGTTGAAAATTACAGAAGTCAACACTCATCTTCAGTAAGCAAACTAAATTTACGGGATTAATAATGGCAAATTCATATCTATTCAAATTTGAACTAAAATATCTCAATGGTTTTCAATAAGTACGAAATGTAGTACTATTCTTCTTCAACCATCAACCAAGTAAAACGACTAAAGTAGGAAACTATATTAATTAGTCAACTAGATAATCTACGGAAACTACTCGTATATTACAAAATTACTCGTAATTAACCAATTTCTGTTCAATATATCTTTAGCTTTCTCCACAAGTTTTAGTTAATACTAGTTATAATACACGTGCACACACGGGGTTTTTGACAGAAAAATTTAATTATACATTAGTATAATATACTTTGAATTTAAATTAAATTGCATATGATTGCATCGTATATAAAGAATAATACCGTCTAATTACCTTAAGTCATTGTGTTTTAAAAGTAAAAGAAGTTTTAAAACAACATTTGTATACTTGAAAGAGCGATCTTTTGTTGTTGTGTTAAAAAACATGGTAGTAAATTTTCATAAAGTGTAGCGTGGGTAGAAACTTTTCAACTCATTCAAGAGAATCAGTTCAAATAAGTCATGTTTAAGAAAATTAAATTTAACATACGGTCTGTTACACAACTTGAACATGATTGTTTTTCATTTTTTTTATTTGTAAGCAATTATATTAATGAACAACAACAACATAATGTATTTGCATACCAACCTTACATTAGATTTAAGGTGATCCTTGAAGCTTTCTTATTGCTCAATTAAAACGTCGGACGGAAGATAATCTCAAAACCAATTGTCTAAAATGAGCATTTCCTACATTGTTTTTCAATCATGTGATTCTATTTGGCTACAAAGATCATTAACTACACCTACATGTCCATGTGTGGATGACTATACATAGAAATATACTTTTATTCTAAACTTTGTATGGATCTTGACTCAATAGCAATTGGATGGGGTAGTTTAGACACATTAACGATTCTAAAGTCGTATAGACACTAAAAGAAAAAAGGGCTTTAATGACGAATGGAAAATCGTCACTATTAGAGGAAAATTCGTCACTAAACCAGTTTAATGACGAAAACCGATGTCGTCACTTGTCGTCACAATGGCTCCGTCACAAATTTATTAATGACGAACTAAAGTCGTCACTTACGGGGTGTGTGACAACCCATTTCTTCACTTAATTTCATCACAAAATTGGCTAAAATCGTCACTATCTGATGGAATTAGTGACGAAAGAAAGGCGTCACTTATTGGGTGAACCAACGAGAAACTAACGAACCTTAATGTCCAGTAGTGACGACATACGTCGTCACTTTCCAAAATTCTATATTAGCTGCAATTTTCAATATACTTATTTGTAGATCGGAAATGACAAAAAGGTATAAAAGATACTTGATCCATACGTCGTCAATAATAAGAAATCACTTTATCCATACGTCCAACAATTATTCGATTTATAGCATATGTTTTCAATAAGGTATAAAGAGATAATCAAGCATGTAAGAGAATCCTCAAGTGGTAAACTATATCATGCATTTAAACTTCAACTAAAAATACAAATAATCCTGAGCTTCATCATAATCTTGAGCTTCATCCAAACTTCTACATGCCATCATCTTGAGCTTCATCATAATCTTAATAATCTTCGGTATCATAATCCTCCTGCATAAAAATAATAATTTCAAAACCTTAAACAGATTATATGTCATTTCAACTCGCCTGGACTTGCATAAAACATCAAGAAACATATTAAAACTACTCAAATCCTGTTGGCAACCATATTCATGCATCGACAAAAATACTCTAACCACTTTATCAGGTTTCCCAGCTGACACGTATTGTTCAGTTATAATAGCAAAAGTTTTGGGATTTGGACCAAGCCTACGTTTCCGCATACGCTCAACAAGTTCTGCAATGTCAATGGCATGATCAAACGACATGTCAGTGTGAGTATACGTAGGGTGGCGTTCAAGTATCCTAAAGAAGTGGAGTGCTTTAGGTCCATGGTTCTATAGCTTTTTTAGGATTTTGTTCACGAGGTCTGGTGTCCAGCATCCCTTGTTTACAATCGTCTCAAACTATGACATAATAATTATGTATCTGATAAGTAAAAGACCATCTACGATACTTGTGTATCTGATAAGTCTAGATGCCTAAATGTTGCTTACCCGTATGCATCAACAATGGTTTGAAAGGAATCGGTAAACTTATTTGTCTGAAAATAGGTTGGAGGCATCTCTTTTGTGTGCAAAACTTGAAAAATGGCACCAACTTGGGACTTGGCATCAACTGTAGCCTACTGAAGTGAATCTTTAATCTGCAAAAAAGCAATGTGCATAGAGTTAATAGATCTGGCTTACCAGGTCGGGCAGGCATGGTGATCCACAAAAACTTTTTGTCCATATTTTTTAGATATTACAAAAGCAATATATGAACAGCGCCAAACCTGTTGGGTTACGAATACAGGACTCCATCCTTCAGCAACAAGACACTTCTTTGTCACATCAAAGCTAAGCATGTTTAGTGTGTGAGTGATAGATTTTTCCTTGCGAACCTTGTAATTGCAACATAAAGAAGTTTCAGGATTCCATATGAGAAAATAGATACAGGACGCTAGTATATATTTTTAATACTTGGTCGTCATCTGCATTCGTATTTTAACAAATAGCAACATACCTCACGGTGCAAAAGTCCAGCATCGATAGTATTCTTCAGCTCAGATAGCCTTCCAGATACTCAGAAAGTGTCAATTTACATGATTAGTGTCCTTACTGAGGGCCAATCATACTATGCAGGGAGGTCACCATTACCAAGACAAAAAAAAGAGCAGCATCTCAGAGTTGCTTGTGAATAGAAACGCATTACTGGTTTCAGAGTAGGGCAAAAGAGGCGCCTGTTATGCTATATAATTGACTGATAATTTCACTAAAACCTACAATGCAACTTATGTTTCTTAGTTTTCAAAAAAAGGAGGAGCTGACACTTGCTTAAGCGTTGACCTATAACAAAACCTAACTTGGCTTAACTTTTTTGGAGCACTTGCACAAAGAGCTTTTGTGCTTTTCTAGTTGTCTGATCCTGAAAATACAGCAGATCTAACATGTATTTAATTAATTACAGCCTTTAAAGGTCTTGGATGCAGAGAAAGGTCTCTTCTTTTTGTGTCTATATATTGATTCATAATTCACTTCATGTGATATTTTAAGTTTTAACTAAAAACTTCTGGAAGTTATACATGTGGTGTCTATCCATCCATAAAGCAAGATGAATTCTGATCATAATATATCACTTACTTTTGTAAATAATAATATCTCGTGTAATACATAATATGTACTCTAAGCTAGATCAATACAAGAATTAAACCAAGGATAAAAGCACAATAAGAGAAGAACTGAGATACCTTTGTCCTGGGGAAGAATGTTTCGGTAAGTAAAACAGAAGGATGGTGAGTACCTCAGTTATCATTTGGGCTTGTTTGCCCAAATCTTCTGCATAAGGGTAACGGTTTGCTCCAAAAGCTTCACATATCTTTAGGATTTTGCTCTTGGCTCTTTCTCCAGAAAAGAAAACCACAAAAACATTTTTCTCAACCTGCAAAGGAGTAGTCATGTTCTCGGTAAGTAATAAAAGACATCCATATCTTTAGGAGATCATCAATCATCATATATAGCGAGATGTAAGATACAATTTCAGAAACAGCTTCATCAGTCCGACACAAGAAACATTATTAAGTTCTTATTTATTATAATTAAATGATAAAATTTCCAGATACAGATATTGAAAAATAGGAATTTACCTTTTCTCCTTAAGTAGGATCAATAACAGCTTCATCACAGAAGACTACCTCGAAAAAAAATGACGATATACCCTTGTACACAGAATAGAATTCTTTCGAAGGCCAACGCTTTGCCTTTGGGCACAAGTCCAGTGAGAAACCCCAACTTAACTTGTTTGCTTTGGTCAGCTGAGTCCTACTCACAAACATCACAAACAGTAAATTTAGTCATGAACATGATAAAAGAAATAGAAGGTTGATGTTGTAACATGTACCTGATCCTTCAATAGAGGAGTTTCCAAAGATTCTTCAGCGGCCTGCTGTGATGAAGCTTCACTCTGCTGAGTCGCAGCAATGCTTTGTGCCGCTTTGAAAAACTCTCCAGCCTGTGGAACAGTTTGAACTTAAAAGTCAAGTAAAGTTTTTTGATACTAAGGTAATTGCTGAACTCTATGTTTCGTGTTCTTTTGTATGAGTATTACAAGCTATCGTATAACACAATCACATACTCATACAATTTCACATTCACCACTACTTATTCAAACATTTTCGGATCAAGTACAAACAAACTCATATTTAATCTCAGCCTATTCTAACCGATCATAATCACTAACCGATTCTTACGATTCTAATCAAAACTTATTCAAACATTTTCGGATCAAGTACAAACTAACGAAAATCAAAATTAAATAAGCAAAACTTATAATGACTAATTGCATCAAATCAAATAAGCAAAACTTATAATGACTAGTCGCATCAAATCGAACGAAAACTAACGAAAATAAAAATTAACAACAAAAACAGTAACACTTACAGAAACTTTTGCCGCAATCATGAAGGTCTACGAAAACCATGATCCGGTGGTCTTGGTGAGTCAAACCACATGATAGCCATTTTAGTGAGGGAACTTGTGATATTAGATGGAAAATGGATGAAGGATACAAATGACTCAACAATGCCAAATGACTCAACCCCTCTATGGAAGCCATAGAGGGGTATATATAGCCCATACGCCTCTAAACTATACATAGTTGCCTATTCTAGTCCTCGCGTATGTGACTATGATAAACTATGGTAATTCTGTAATGTCGTCACGTAAAAGTGAATTCCCAACAATCTTCCCCCACGGGACGATATACAGAATTACTTACAATAATTTCCTAACAAGTACATAATGATTAAGAACAAGAACTTCCATGAAGCTTCATATGCTGATGACGTCTTCTGTGGTGTTTGACTTCAAGTCTGCACTCCAACATGAATCATCTTTGTAGTACTTTGTAGGAGAAATACTGTAATAGGCACGAACTAAGTAACCCATACACTTCTGGTTAAGGAGAAGCTTCTGAATTAGCTTCCCCCTAATTCGTGCCACATATTCTTGATTTAGAAGCTTTAAAAGCTTCCCCCCAAACTAGCAATGAATCAGCTTCCCCCTAATTCATGCCACATATTCATTATTTAGAAGCTTTCAAAGCTTCCCCCCAAACTAGCAATCCTCTCTTGAGCAGTTTCAAAGCTTACTAACAAGCTTAGAATAATTAAGTGCACAGCGGAACTGGTAGGATACCACATCAAATATTACTGCTCCTTTAAGAATAAGCTTAGTGATTGATCGTTTGGGGTAAGCATTATCTGGATCAGCAACGTATCTTCTCACGCTTAAATAATTCTTCTCACACCGCTTCCCCCTGGAAAGTCAAATAATGCATACAAAAGTTCTCAAGGTATCACTTCCCCCATTTGTCTGAAGAAATGCACCCAAAAGCCATAGTTTAAAGCGCTGATATTCTCTGCGGTTAGGACATTTGTCTTCCCGGCATGGCCTAACTTAAAAAAAATTCAAGAAAGATGCTCCATGTCAAGCTTTCAAGAAAAAGAAAGGCACAGGCTCAAGGGTGAATCTTCTCCTTCGCAAAGGCTCAAGGGTGAATCTTCTCCTTCCCCCTTGCTGGTTTCGACACGTCGGAATCAGCAACACCTTGGACGCGCATTTACTTGAGTACTTGTGTGAGGAATAAATTAGCTCAGATCTAACCCGTGAGAATCAATTGCTGATCAAATCTCTACTCATCACCTCTCTCTGGCTATCATGTTACCAACCGTTTCGAAGGCTATTTGAAGTAACCACTGATGAAGTAAACCCAATATACCAAACTTGAAGCTGAAGTAGAATTTTCCGTTCTTGTGACTTAAGCTTGCGCTAATGTTGGAAGAACGGTGTAGAGAATTTGTGCTCCAAGCAAATCTCTAAGTACTCAATACCCTTGGCCAAAGTATGAGACTTTCATCACCTCTTGCGATTATCCACAACGACTAAGCGTGTGACACTGAGTACTACAATGTAACTCCTTTAAGTGATAGTTAACCAGGTCTTCAACCATCCACCCCTTGACTGCTGGAAACTAGATAAACCAAGTCTTCAACTTAAATTAAGCTCGAGCAAGTTATCATTGAAATCATGCATCCAACCAACCCCGACTTCAAGATAAAATAAGAACACGCCTTCGAAATGCCAATTCATTCTCAAATAAGTGATACTGATCATCTCCGTAGTCAAAAAAAAATCTATTCCAATCTAGCCTTTAAGTTTCATGATTCTTTATCCAAATTGATCCCGGTCTCGTCACATTGTACACTTTGTCAATTAATTTAAACTTGAATACAACCGATAGCATTAATCTAAATGTATCCATTAACAACTAAATATGGCATAAAATCATCCCAAGTGAATCATTTAGCCAAATTTAGTTTTAATACGGAACATTTAATCACTCAAACTGTTGTACCAGGGTCCATTAATTAACTAGAATTTGCTCATCATCACCATACAATATCGGCCCATTACTCGACCCCTTTTGAAATTGTATCATACGTTCTAGCCCAAAATTGAATCCATATAACCTAGATATATAAGGCACTAAGTCCCTAAATAATCTCATAAGTTAACCTAACCTTATCACCCAAACCATTCGCCTCCATCTCTTTTTCCCACGTCTGACACATACACTTTTCCCCATCTTATATGATCTCTTCACAAATCAACCAAACTCACAATGAAAGACCTAGAATACGATCAATTATCATTTATCCATATCTAACAAATCTGACGTAGCCTTCACCAATGGAATCATGATAACACCAGTTCTTTTAATCATATCATGCCATTGAAAACAAATCACAAGGACGACCTAGCACTCGTTTAGTTTCAAATCTTTCGAACTACACAAGAAGTCAAGAACCAAGTAGAATATGTCTTCAAGATCTTGGTTAAGGTCTCGGGTAAGGTGTATTTGATTTTTGTTTGTATGTCTTTTGAATCGAAACAAGGAAAGAAAACTATAACCCAATTTGTTATAAGTTTACTTCTTTGTATTCGAATATTAAAAAGATGGTGTTCTTCTTTCAAATCTGTGATGATACATTGATTTCGTGTTTAGATCTGTTGAGGGTCTCGAATAAATTTAAGCACACGAAACAATAAATCTGAGATCAATTGTTTATTTAATTTTCGAGAAGTTTGTGATGGTGATGAAAAGTTGGGATAATGTTTGTGACGATGAGAGTAAATGATGTTGATTATTGTTGAGTTTGACCGGGTCAACTCGGTAAATACCGAGTTGACTCGGTTTGGTTTGGTTCGACTGTAAACTGGTTCGGCTCACAAGGGTGACCAACTCGTTCGGTCCACAAGGTTTAACACTCGTTCGGTCCTCAAGAGTGTACACTCGTTCGGTTTACTAAGTTTGAAACTCGTTCGGTCCATTTTGTTAATAACTCGTTCGGTCCTTTAACGGTGGTCACTCGTTCGGTTCTCATAGTCTCCACTCGTTCGGTCCACAAGATTTTACACTCGTTCGGTCCTCCTCAAAACAACTCGTTCGGTCCCTCTTGGTTTCGACTCGTTCGGTTCTTCTTGGCTTGGACTGGTTCGGTTCTTGAGTTTTGAACTCGTTCGGCTCACACTTGGTATGGACTCGTTCGGTCCTTAATAAAAGGCACTCGATCGGCTCAACTTATTGTAGCTCGTTCGGCTGTGAAGGAATTTCTAGTTCGGTTGACACAAGGATTTTGTGCTAGATCGGTTCTTGTTGAGGTTGATACTCGTTCGGTTCAGGTTAAGGAAATGTGTACATTTCTTCTTGAGACAAAATGGCTAGATCGGCTCTTCACAAGAATGACTAGATCCAACATAAAAATCCAAAAAAAAACACTATTGTCCTTGTTTTTGGTATACAAATCAAACGCACCCATACTGTTTGAAATGAGACTCAAAAATGCGATTCAGCCCAAGTGAAAATGAATACACAGTAGGCCCATAAAGATCTGACACAAGACAATAATAAAAGAAAAATAAGATACGAAAATAAACATCACAACGACAGGTTTGACAAAGTGACAAGACCAAATGGACCATAAAGATAAATCCGACCCAAGAGTATGTAGCCATGGCTCTTGATACCAATTGAAGAATACTAGTAATCTGAAGATCAAACCAAGAACAAGAGTGAGATGTGGGTTTTGATGTTAGAAAGAACTTGGGTGGAAAATGGATGAATGTATTAATGAAGTGTATGGAAAAATGGAACAACCAACCCTCTCCAAGACTAGGAGAGGGTGTATAAATACTACAATGGGGGCCGGCCATGGGCTTGGTTGGGCCTCCCATGGGCCTTGGGCCGGACTAGATTACTAATCTAATCATGATACTAACTACGAGCTAAGACCTGTTACAACTTGGAAGTGACCGACACTTTTCGTGTTTCCAACAATCTCCCCCTAAGGGAGGTCACTCCAATTTACAAACTTTAAAAACTAGCTACTATGATTACATTAGTCTTTAGTCGTACTCTTGACTTTATATGTCGAATATGTTGTAGTGATCATTGACTTCTTGGATTGAGCTTGTTCCTTGAACTTGTATTTGACATAGTGATCTTGAGCATCTTGAGATCATCAACCAAGCACAATCTCTACGCCATCTTGTAACTTTGCCATCTTGTGGACTTGCGACTTCTGGACCGACATGCTCATACCATTCTTGAAAAGCTTTAATGTTGCATCTTTCTTGAAATTTCTTTAACTTTAACACTTCGACACTTCTAGAAAGATGTGTGGTATCAGAGTAGCGGAAGTCTTGAAACATGTACTTGAGCTTTCATGATGACTTTATGTTTGTCGGTCGGGTATGAGCATGTGGTTATGGATCTTGTGAGACAGCTGGAATCAGGGACCTCCACCACCATTTTAAATAGCCTGCATAAAACAGTTAGCAATAAAGCAGGGGGACGAATATGGCTTTGTCATTCGCCCAGGATTGGTTGGAGAAACCTTCGGATCCGTGAGGATCGACCTGTGATCAGATAGATTCAATTTAAGAAGAATCTTCTTGACAGGATTTCCAGCTAAAGTATTGAATCTTTCTAACACATAAGTATTAGATTCATCGTACTCAGCATGTTCTCATTATCGGAACGTCTCAAAGCAGACAGCACGATAAGAGTGAACCAGTGAGTTACTATCTCACCGATTGATATAGAAAATTGATTTGAAAATCAATCGGTGTATCACTTACAAAATTGTTTTTGTGACACACCGAGAGTGTTTATCATTTCAAAAATTCACTAACAACCGTTGATCCATTTCCTGGAACAAGTTTGATTCTTATAGAATCGCACCATCGTTTCTTTCCAGTTGTCACAAGTTTGATTCATAAAGAATCGCACAAGTTACCTACCATGAGCTTGTTTGATGTTGGCTCAAGCAGGATTTCCATCTTCATTGTGAATGAATTCACTCTGATGTTCTGGCAAAATCACAAGGATAATGCGAAGGACTCTTAAAATGTATCTTGTAATTTCAAATTGTGTGGAGTTAGCAAGTAGAATTTGACAAAGTGTCCTAATGGCGATTTTGGGATGATATCTTTTGGCTCTAGACTCAATAGTGCACTTTAATTTTAGTGATCGGAGGCTGGAAGATGAGTGCCACCTTTTCGCAATAATCAACTAACTCGGAGTGAGAGGTCAATACGGAAATGAGTGTATTCTCCGTGAGTTTGAAACAAAGTCTTTCTGACTTTGAGTGGCTGGGAGGGGTTTGTGCATAGCGTCACTGGGTCCATGACTGTCTTCAATGTCAGACAACACCTGAGTGTTTCTAACAGCATATGTATTGACCCGGTTTCTGCCTAAGTGTATGGAGGGCTTCTTTCTTTTCACCCTTTATCCTTACATTTCTTTTTCATTCTTCAACCCCTTCAATGCTTACCGAGACTTCATAACTAACACCTTGTTGGGTTTGTTCCAGTGTTAGCTCTATCTCAGTCGGCATTATTCCCTATTCTCACTTTTTCTCCTTTTTAATCATACCTAAGGACTTCTACACTAACTAGTGGATATCCCTGGGTAGATCCCTCCGGTTCTGGCTGGATCATGGGATTTGAATACTAGCCTAAACCTCCTTATACTTCATAATTTAAGAATATGGTCGGTCTTTTGGGTATTTCATACAATCCTTCCAAAAAACATTGAAAAATTTCAATCAAGTGTTTGATATATATTAAAGATTTAACACTTTGAGTGTTTTTTTTTCATCATCACTAAAAGCTCCCCCTTAACATGTGCATCGTAATCGTAGTACATGCTAGGTGTGGAGTGCATTGAGTCCATTTTATTTGATCACTTCTGTCAATATACATTAAGTCCAGGTTAATCACATTTTCTCCCCTTATCCAAAATGTTAATCCCTTGATATTTTGGATATCAATTGATTAACCGTTCGGGGACAAAATGAGATATGATAGCAGATTGGAACATGTTATTGCTCCCCCTCAAACAATGACCCATTTTCTATTTAAAGAGCTGTAGACATTGTTTGAGAAATCAAATGTATCTTGAAAATTATTTTTAGATGATGGAATGATTTTGTATGTAACAAAACAACAAACACCAAGATAAATAAGATTTCTCTTATGTATTCGCACTTAGATGCACAAAAAACGTACAACTCTATGGATATAGAAGCACGGGTTTGTGATGCAAGTATTCACAAGGCCTTTTGCATGGTCTTAAAGTAGGACCATGCCCGGAGAATAAATTTCGTTGAGAGACCCCAAAGTTTTCTTTTTGAAATACTTGCCTTTAAGATGATGACCGGGTTGCTATCTGAAATAATAGCAAGCCATTTGGCATGTTTTGAAAACATTTGTAACTTCTGCTCGAACTTCATTTACAGGCTTGTGTCATTGTTAAAAAGAATTTCTAAGCCGTAATGTTATACGATTTCAGAAGAGACATGCCATTGTATAACTTCTTTTTGATTTTTCGCATTTTTTAATGTTGTATTTTGTTTTTGAAAAAATTTATATAAAGAAAACATCTTTTTGGTTGTTATGATTTATAAAAATAAAATTAAATGAAAAATAAAATTCTTTTGTGTTTTTCTGTTTTAATTTTACTTATTATACAGGATTATTGAATACGGTCCACCACTATTCATCAACTTCATCTGCCAATTGTTTCAGAGTATCTGGTGTAAAACTTCGCATTCTCAGCTTGTTGATAAGAAATTCAATTCTTTCTCGTCCAAGAGCTTTAGTGAAGATGTCCGCCAGTTGATATTCCGTATTAACAAAGTAAAGGTCGATCACACCATTCTCAACATGCTCCTTGATGAAGTGAAACCTGATGTCTATATGCTTGGATCTGGAATGTTGAACATGTTGCGCATAGGCAATTGCGCTTTTTGTTATCATTAGTTACATTGGAATTTTATTGAATCCAAGCACATAGTCGGTAAGTTGTGATTAATCCAATGGACTTGAGCACAACAAACCAGGGACAAAGCTATATATTCAGCTTGCCGTAGGGTTATAGCAGCACTTTTCTGCCTTTTAGACGGAAGCTTACAAGTCTATCACCCAAAAGTTGTATACTGCCAGATGTACTACGGCGTGTTTATTGGACAACCAGCATGATCCGCATTGCAAATGTTGTTACTGAAAGGAATGAATCCTCTTGGATACCAAGCCCGATGTACGGTTCCTTTTAGATACCGAAAGATCTTTTTTACTGCATGTAGGTGCTTTTCGGTAGGCCGTGCCTGATACCGGGCACGCATGCATATAGCAAATTGTAGGTCAGGTCTATGGTGTCAGATAAAGGAGGGTGCCATACTACACGATAGTGTGATGATCTACTGCTTTCCATTCTTTACTACTCATCCAGTTTGGACTTCTCCACCATGGGAGTATCCACTAGGTCACAAGATTCATAGCCATATTTTTTAAGTGATTCAAGAGCATATTTAGATTGGTTTATGAAGATGCCTCTGGGACTTTGAGAAATCTGTAGTCCTAAGAAAAATGAGATTTTTCCATTTCATCGACATCATGAATTTTTGAACACATTTATTTCAGCGGATTGATCACACAGTTAGGAGTAGATGCAGCCAAAGATATATCATTGACATAGATTTGTACCAGAGTAAGTGCGTTGCTTCTCTACGAATGAAAGAGTTGGATCCACAGAGCCTTGGAGAAGTCAATTGCGATATCAGAATGAAGACAACATATCATACCACGCACGATAGGAGCTTATTTCAACCCATATAGAGATTTCTTATGCTTGTAATACATAGTATAGGTTGTCTGGATCACAATCCGTCCGGTTGGCTAACATAAACTTCTTCCCGCAGATTACCATTCAGAAACGCAGTCTTCACATCCATTTGATAGATGACCATGTTCATATGAGCAGCAAACGCTAGAATATATCGGAATAGCCTTAATCTTGCAAACCGGAGCGAATGACTTCTTTGAAATCGAAACCTCTTCTGGCGATAACCACGAGCGACAACCGTGCCCTATTTTTCAGAAGACCTCTAAATCATCAAGAATTTAACCTTATAGATCCACTAAGAGAGATGACAAATTGCTTTGTCTAGGAGGAGGAACAAGTTCCCAAACCTCCAGTAGTTCAAATTCATGAAGTTTCCTCTTGCACCATAGCTTCAATCAAACATGTGGGGTTAATTGCTTCTTTGTAGTTCTTGGGTTTTACTGATGTTAGAAAGGCATCATAGTAGCAGAATAGGGCTTGTTCATGGAGTTGGAGTCGTGTTGAAACTGGTCTGTCAAGAGCACCAATTATATTCTCAAGTGGGTGATCCTTTGTCCATTTGCTATTGTGTTCAGAAACTTGGTGATCAGGATGCACAATTGTATGAATAACGTCTGATGAAGAAGATGATCAGAAGGATCTTATGGAATTTGGAACTACGAAGTACCGGATCATTACCCATATGTGCAACTTCAATATCATGATTATCTTCTTCAACACTATGAGAAATAATAGGTGTTGGAGTTTCTTGTGTTGTATGAGAGTTACTTAGTGGATGGTGCATATTGATCAACTGTAGTGAGGAAGGTGAACCAGTGATACAGCAGGTTCAGGTGACTGCCTTCAAGAATAGGTGCAGTGACATTTCTGGTGCTTGTAATTCAACATTAGTCGGGGGATTGAGTGAGCTCATAAAAAATTGGTTAATAAAAACATTCCAGTCAGATCTTCGAAGGTTAGTACAAATGGTGTTGAAGAAGGAGGATTTGGCACGAGTCTGAAGCTGATCGATACAGGAGTCATTTCATGAAGAGCGGGTCCTGAACTGCTGTGTTCAGAAGCCATCGCGGTCAGCTCATCAAAGTCAACGTGAATGGTTTTAATTATTCGTCTGGTACGTCTGTTGTAAATCCGGAATGCTTCTTCGGGAGTGGCATAGCCAATGAAAATATCCACTATAACTCAGCATTGGTTGTAAATTGCACCAAATTCTCACTACAATTCTTTGGGTAAAACAAAGTTGCACCAAACACATGGTAGATAAGATAGCATTAAGGAGTTTGTCATGTAAATGCTCATATGTGTTTTGCCGTGGCGATGACGTATCATTGAAAGATTTTGGGTATATGCCAAGGCTGTGGCAACCGCTTCGGCCCATAGAAATAAAGGAGCTTTTGCATAAATTAACATAGTGCGTGCTGCTTCGATTAGCGTACGATTTCGTCTTTCAACAACACCGTTTTGCTGTGGAGAGCGTGCAACTGATGTTTCATGAGAGATACCAACCTTCTCATAATATTCACGCAATGTCTGATTAACAAACTCAGTTCCATTATCTGTTCTGATGCGTCGGACGGTTTCCTTAAGTCGTACTTGGATCATCTTCAAAAAGTTGATAATAAAAGCTGGAGCTTCATCTTTTGATCGCAAACATTTCACCCATGTAAATCGAGAGTAGTCATCGACAATAACGAGGATGTACTTCTTTCCATTGACACTCGCGACACGCATTGGCCCACATAAATCCATATGCAACAGATAGAGTTTTTCTTGATTGGTATCTTCAGATTTGGGTTTGTGGGGTTTCTTTGAACTTTTGCCTAATGCACATGCAGAACATAAATGATCCTTTTCAAACTTGAGCTTAGGGAGACCTCGTACAAGTCCATGTCTTGCCAGATGATTGATAGAACCAAAGTTCAAATGCGAAAGACGACGATGCCATAACCAAGACTTGGTTTTAGACGCCTTTGACAACTAGAAAAATAGGTGAGGATGCCACAATGTCCCAAGAGAGAGTGTTAAAGGTTATCCCCTCGAGATCCGTCAGTAATCAACTCCTTCTAGATGCGAATAAGCACAGTGTGTTGTCGAAAAGGCCACTTCAAGATTGGAATCAAAGAATTGGTCCCACAGGTGAAATAGATTATGCCCAAAGTCTTCAACGTTATTAAACCTGAGATAGTAACATTCCATATATGATAGTCTCCAAACCCATTATCTTTGCTAACTTGATTCTTCCCGCAATTTTACTGTACAAGATTTAATGATGAAAATGGTGAGCTGTGAGCTGATCTTATGGTAATGTGCTTCGAGCAACAGGAATCCAAATACCAGAGGACGATTTGGACAACCTGCATTCATTAAGTAGAAGTAGATGGAAAATTGGTTTTTGTGGATCCCCAGGATTTACTGGGTTCCTGTTTGTTAGCAGACATTGGTTTTAAAACCTTAGTTTTGCTAACGGACTGAGTATTCTTATTCTTCCTAGGTTTCCGTGAGTATACCAATTTAACCACAGGTTTGGGTGATTCAGAGTCTAGAACTATTGGTTTCCTAGAAGGCACTTCATTAGTTAGGGGAATCTGGTTAAAGGGCATGATTTCCTACATAGTGAAGCTCCCCCCTGTGACCGTACGGTAGGTATCCAAAATTATCCTATCTGAGTGAATACCTTTACTGTTGGTTTCTTAATATATTCTTAGATTTATTTTCTTAGGTCCTTTAGACGAAAATTTCACAACATTCCAAAGTACTTGAAACACAACAAATTATTAGAAGAATGCAAGAATTTCTGTTAACCAGACATAATCCCAAAATTCATTTTTGTTCTTGGATTTATGAATAGACGAAGAAGATCCAGTAACTTTAACAGAACCATTTCTTTTATTCAAACTAGATTTATCCGTTCCTATGGTGAGGCTTGCTACTTTATTCTTTGAATTACTACTTGGTGTTTGCAGAATCTTATCATTCTTGGTATTGCCTGAAGGCTGTGATCCGCTAGCACTAGTAGAAATTCTTACTCCTGTAGAAGGCAACACAACGTTGTTAGAAACTATGTTTGAAATGAGTTGTTTTTTGTGTTTTCTGAGGATGTGAGTGATTCGGCAAACCTAATCTTCTTGTCCATTTTCCTCGGTATGACCTCAAATTAATTGAGGGACAAATTGTTGGATGCTAGGGCTTGATCTATTTATTGTGTGAAAGCAAATCATGAATGACTTTGGTATAAATAAAGGCAGATCTATAAGTAGATCTTGAGGATAATTTCTTTACATGTTCGACAATTATCCCTAAGGACCAAGCGTCTTCCTGGGTATGCTTAATATACGTAGGAGTGGAGCAGTCCTTTTTATTCAACTATTTTGGTGTGATTGGTTCCATATTATCCTTAGACACTTTTGGATCATCCAGAGTGGGTCACAGTCATCCTCGTTATCTAACGCTTTTTCCTTTAAGTTTCCGTGACTCATTTTTTAGGGACTGCATTTGCCAAACCTTGTTCCTGAAGTTTTGCATTTAAATCTGAAATCTCCCCAGACTTTAATTTGACTGTTTGATTAACGATCCGCAATGTTTTTTTGATTGAACCGTTTGGTTTAATAGAGTTCATAAAGTTGCTTATAAGTCTGTTTAAATTGCTCATTCTCAGCAACAAAGTTTTGTAACTCCTGTTCCAATCTAGTTAAGAGTTCATTTCATCATGTCCATTTTGACTGTTTTCTCATCCACATTTTCCATTTAAGGACTTTAATTTGATTCTTTCAACTTGACAATGACTGTGTCTTTCGCTTGAGACTGAGCTCTCAATTCACTTAATTCAAACAACTGAGTAAAACTTGGAGCATTTTGATTTAAAACACTATTTTCTTGTTGAAAAATTTCTTGATTAAGTTGAGAATCAGCTTCCAAAGTGATGCAATGTTTTTCAAGAGTCGTAAAACTCTTACAAAGTTTATCGTAAGTTTCTTTATCAACAAAATCCTTTTTGTTGAGAAGCTCAGTCTTGAGTTCGAGACACTTTTGACATTCATTCACAGTTTCACAACCATCATTCACAGACAAATTCACAACAGTTTTTACAATATCATGATCAATGGCTTGTGCCAAGAGTCGTTCATTTTCACTCAAAACTTGATTCATTTTAACTTCGAAAGTTCTGGACTCCAAGCGATGTTGTTCGACAGCCTGTTCCATTTGATAAAAGACTTTTTGGACATCGGCAAGTTCTTCAACCAAGTATTGATTGAAGTTATTGAAGATATCTTTTAATTCTTTTATAAACGGAATGATTTCATCTCGAAAACAAGCCTTTGTATGTTCAAACCCCCACGTGCCCTCAGTGATAGCTGTGGCAGTGGTTCTTTCTTTGACAACCAGATCAAAGCCAGTAAGATAGCGTTTAAGCTCTTTCAAGCTAGTATTCACCATACTTACTTTAGGAAGTTCTTTTGGAACCTCAACTTTGACGGTTGTGGAAGAATGAGATGGGTCTAAAGCTGGGACCGAAGTCGCTTTCCAATAGGCATGTTCACTATATAAATCAGATTGTCGAACAAATCGTTTGTAGTAATCGTTATTAAGAACAACATAATTAATGGGTTTAGTGTTCACTCTATGTTTTACAACCATTGGATCTTGTTCTTTCAAAATCATTTTTGAACGACTCTCTTCACAAAGCATTAATGTCTCATCAGAATCAGGAACCACAATAGTATCCATTTTAAGAATGGCATTCCCGTCATACAGCTTTGGCTTTGACTCCCGAACTTTCTTCAGATAGAAAGGTTTTTCAAAACCGATAGCTTGTTTCGTGGAATGATCATAACAAATTTTGGATTTAGTCATCATATGAACAGTTTGCGCAGATTGACCTCTTTTGAAAATGATGTTGTCAAGTTGCTTAATTTTCTTTTCTAAAGCAATTTCTCTATCAATATTTCTGTTTTCTTCTAATTTCAACTCATTTTTGAGTTCAGAAACTGTTTTCATTAAACAATCCTTTTCTTGCACTTGTTCGAAAAGATTTTGCTTAAGACGTACAATCTCGGCAAACTGTTCATTTGATCCTGAAAAACTGTTTTCAACATTTTGTTTTTCTTTCAAATCTTTAACCTCTTCTTTATATCTGTCAAGCTCGGTAGTCAAAGCTTTATTAACAGTGGTGCAATGCGTCACTTGGGTAGTTAATTGGTCAAACATAGACAATATCAGGACATCTTGTTGAGCAGAAGAGTTAGAATTCTGGACAGTTTCCTGTTGTGTTTCACTCAGATACTGAGAATAAGGAATGATATTGCTATCACTGGTTATATCAGTTTCTGACTGACTCACATCATTAGACTGTTCAGAAGACGTCATGATCTGCTCACTTTGATTGAATAAGTCATAGTTCAGATTATCTTGATTGTGTACCTCAGTGAGTGCATCTGAGCCATTCCTGGACAGATTCGCCATGAGAGCAATCTTGGCTGAGTTGAGTTCATCACAATCAGAGTCATAGGCATCCAGATCATCGGCTTGATAAGCAGCATTGTGGGTGATGACTGTCTGAGAGTTTTGAATGTCAGGAAGTCCTGGATCTGCCAAGAATGCTATTTCTTCCTCTGTTAAAGCTTGACCACCTGCTTGAGCTTGAACCAGCAACACTTTATCGTTGAACCATGTTTCATCCCTTTTCTGCTTGGGCTTAGTACACTGCTTGGCAATATGACCCTCCCCTTTGCAGTTGTAACAAATAACAGTCCGTTGTTTCCCCGTGTTGCTTCCACTTGCACCAGGTGTGTATTTTCTTGTTGTTCCAACAACATAAGTATTTTGTCTCCCCTGAACAAGTTGCACAGTTACTTTTCCATCATAGATGGTAGCTTGTTGACGAGGGTTTAACGAAGTCCTTAGCTGATTGTTGGTAGTAGGATAACGGGATATGACAATAGCAGTTAAGAATGACATCATGTAATTAATTGCATCAATTGGATCATCCCCTTTCTGGAACACTAGAATAACAAGACTGGAGTCTAGTTAGGAAAATTCAGGTTGTTGCTGTTGATAGGCTATGGGAGCATATTCCAATTATGGGATTGATGGTTGTGGAGAATAAACGTTATGGTGAACGATGGATTGATGCTCATTTGTTGGATAAGTAATTGAAAGAGGTGTTGATTGATTGGTTGTGAATTATTGAGTTTGATAAGGTGTAACAGACTGTGAAGACTGATATGGTAAAACGTGAAGTTGAGATAGAGACTGTGGGTGAGTGTGTAGATGAGATTGATAAGATGGCTGAGTTAATTGGTGAGATGCACTCAAGAAAGTCGAGTTACTTCATCGTGAGGCATCAAACGGAACTTCAATCGCATTAATTTCTTGTTGTTTCAGGGTAAAGCATGAACTTGATCAACATTGGTAGTACATACAAGTCTTGATTTGACCAATTTAACGCATAAGTTAACAAATTTTGCTCCATTCATCAGGAAATAAGTGTTTAAAAACTGGGTGATTTAACTGAAATTGCTCCAATGCATCTTGTATATGTTCATACATGAGTAACAGAGTGAACTCAAGTATTACTCATGAAACGACTTCTCCTCTCTTGAGATAGGGGAAGTGAACTTATCGAATTCATCATACAGCTTACAATCTCGTTCTTGTTTGTTAACGACGTTCCTTGCATTTGCAGTTTAATCTTCTCCTAAAGATTCTTTTGCAACACGATTTGACTCACAAGATCAATAGATTTAGTTGGAAGCCTTGTAGAAAAGATGTTTAAAGCTTTGATTTCACAATCAGCTTGATGTGGCTTCAGCGGGAGTCATTTAATATATTCCTTAAGCCTTTAACAGCATCACTCCGTGAATTGAAGGCCAAACGAGTGGTTTATTCGTCAATTTTAACACACGTAAAGTAATATATATAATACTATGTAAAATTACCAATTTACCCTTTAGGACAAAGGTGAAAAGGAAACTCTTCAAAATATATATAATATAATACGTATCTTAACGTGACAGTAATAATTTCCCGGTCGTTTCCTCAACGACTTAAGAAATGAGACCACGTTTGAATTGCTTGGGACAATGATTTGAATGGGGATACAAATTTAGATTTGATTTCTACTTCAACAAATTTAAAATAAAAAATATAATAATTCAGAATGAAACAAACAACGGAATTTAAATTTTAAATAAAAAACGCAAAAACGGGAACCTTTTAAACGAAGCTACAAACCCTAAATTTATAAAATTAAACCTAAATTGAGTTTTTTTCATTCTAAAATCGACTCTATTTACTAAAAGTAAGTTAAAAAGAAAAACTAAACAAAAACGGAGTTAAATGAGCGTTAAAACAATCGAAAAAACGAAATGAAACGATCCCGTTCTTTAGAAAACGAAATTTTGTAATTTAAACCCTACGAAAGCAAAACTAATTTTCCTATGAACTTTAGGATAAAAGAAAATTTTCTAAAAAAGATTTATATATTTTTGATTATTTTTCTATTTTTTATGATTTTTTAAAGTTTTAAATGAAAATAAATGATTAAAAATACTAAACGAAATATAAAAATTCTAGAAAAATTACTAAAAATAGCTTAAACTATTTGAATCCTAGGAAAAATAAGCCCAAAGTCACAGCTTATCAAATAAGCTGTGAAATAAGCTTAGACAGCTTATAAGGCTTATTTGGCAAAATGAATATAAAGAATTTATTGTGCAAGTAATGGTTGGATGAGCTATTGAAGCAAACTGGTAAGACGTATGGTTTGTGAGTGTGAGGTCCTTGGTTCGAATCTGGCAACACCCTTTTTGCACCTTTTTTTTATTTTTCAAAACCAAAAGCTCAAACCTATTAAGCACATAATTCTAAGCACTTTTAATAAAAGAAGTGTAAGCTGAAAGTGAGAAATAAGCTCTCAAAAGCTGTTTGAATAAGCTGACCACAGAAAGTGGTACTTTGAGAGCTTAAAAGCTTGTTTTTACTAAATCATTTGCACACATTTCAATTTAAGCTCAAATGCAAAACCAAAAACTGTTCCTAGAAGCTAATGATGTAAGGAAGCTAGATTTAACAAGTTATTTAAACAGGAAACACTAAAGGCAAACTAATTTAAGGATCAAAACATCTAACTCAGAGAACAATTCAAAAAGCACAAATTTAAGCTAAACTAAAAGTCTCATTAAGCTATTTCAGAGGCTGAGCTTATGAGAACCAAACAACCTACCTATAAGCTATAAATTTAAATAAGAAAATCAGATACTACAACTTAAAATCTAAAACTTAAAAGCTAAACTCCATTACTACTGTTTTTGGTCTTTTTGGATTTTTTATGAACTTTTAAGCTAAATGTACTCTATGTAATAAGTTTGAAAATGAAAAACAATACTTAATCTATTATAACCTATATGTATCCTATAAGCTACTTGAATTTAAGATCCTAGCTCCTATGAACTTTAAGCTAAAATGAAGCAAAGAAGTTAGCAGTTTTAACTGCTAATGCTACTGATGCACTTTACAAGAGTGCAAAAAACCAAAATGCAGGCAACTTGGGACTCCATTGATAGAGAGAAATGAGATTTGAAAGGTGTGAATTGAAATGAGGGGTGTGCGTCCCCTTTTATAGTCAAATAGAACTTGGTGCCCAAGATTAGGGACTTGCTTGGTGTCATAGCAACATTAGCTGATTCATGGGAGCTAGGAAGGTGAGTATTGAGAGCTAGAATGCTAGGATTGCAAGGTGGGAGGTCTTAGGGTGGTGTTTGTGTTCGCGGCTAGAAAAGAGCCATAAGGGAGGTGATGTGGCCAACTTGGTGAGCAAGTAATGAAGGGAGGTGCTTGTAAGCAACTTATAGATGAAGTAGCTTAGTCATGGAGGTGTGTAGATGCATGGTTGGGATTTAAATGGGTCAAAATAGTTAAAAATGGGTCGCGGGTTGGTTTATGGTTTGGATTAGGGTTTCTTACTTTTAATTCGTGTACATTAGATTAGAAAAGAGGGAAATAAAGTTTAAATGTCGTGCATTGATAGTTTGTACCTTGTACTTAAGAGTTTGTATGAAATTTCTTAGAAAAACGGAGTTAAAACGGCTATTTTGAATGTCATGCTTTAATGACTTGTACATTGTGCATTAAGGGACTTGCACCTTATTTTGGAGGGAATTCATATTTGAATTTGATGCTTAGATTACTTGTACACTTGCCTTGATTGCTTGTACATTCATATTGATTGTATACTTTGCATGAAATTAGGGTTTAGGCATAAACGTTAACAGTTTATGTTCATATATTATCGTCGTGAAAACTACGTTAAATAGATAACGTATATGATAAAATAGATAATAGATTGGTGACTTGACATGTTATGATGATTGCTTGATAATTGCGTAAAGTTTCATACACGTATAACAATATAAGTATAGAAAATTACCAAACTACCCTTGAGGACAAAAGTAATAAGGTAAATTCTCACAAATATATATAATAATACGTATATTTACCAGTAAGTGATTCCCGGGTCGTATTCCTCGAAGATTTATGAAATTGAGACCACGTTTGTTGTTTGGACAATGATTCGGATTGGTTCAAAAATGATTTGTTATTTAAAATCCTAAAAGTGAGCAAATTAAAGGACAATTAAACCTAACTTTAATAACGGAAAATTAAACTTTAACTAAAAACGCAAAACGGGAGCCCTAAATGGTGACTAGAAACCCTAAATTTCCACATTTAAACCTAAAATGAATTTTTCTCTTTTAATAGACTTTAATTAACTAAAAAGTAAGTTTAAAGAAAACTAGAACAAAAACGGAGTTGAATTGAGCTTAAAAACACGAAAAACGTAAACGGAAACGAATCTCGTTCTTTAAAAATTGAAAATTTGCAATTTTAAACCTACGAAAGCAAAACTAATTTTCCTAGAAACTATATGATAAAAGAAAATTTTCTAAAAAAGAATTATATTTTTTTGATTATTTTTCTATTTTTTATGAATTTTTAAAGTTTTTAATAAAAATAAATGTTTAAAAATACTAAACTAATTATAAAAATTCTGAAAAAATTATAGAAAGTAGCTTGAACTAAGAGGAATCTAGGAAAAATAAGTTGGGAAACACAGCTTATCGAATAAGCTGTGAAATAAGCTAAAACAGCTTATTATACTATTATGCCTAAAACGTGTATAAAAGATAAATTATGCAAAGGAATATCGGATGAGCTATTGTAGTACAATGGTTAAGGGTGTGGGTGTTAAAACGCTTGGTGAAGGTAGTAGAGGTTCCGGGTTCGAGCCTTGCTCACCTGGGGCTTCCCACTTTCCCAAGTGTTTTAATTTTTTTCATTTTTTTTATAACTTTTGAAAATACTTAAAAATAAGTTACTTTTGCAAAACAACTATTTTTATAAACCACAAATAAGCTAAGAAATAAGCTAATTAAGACAGAATTGCTTAAACTATACTAAACTAATAAAAAGCTAACTGTTTTGGCAATTTAAGCACTAATAAGCAAAGGAAAAGTTAAATAAGCTAAAACAGATTAAAAGCTATATCTAATAAGCACATAAGAACTAAAATAAGCACAATTGATAAGCTAGAATGACAGAAAAGCTAAAAAAACTTAAAAACACTTAAAATTTTACACTAGAAAGCTAATAAGCTCAAATAAGCTTATATCAAAACCAAATAAGCTAAAATGGGATTATACTAAACTAATAAGCTAAGCTAAACCTAAATAAGCCATAACAATAAGCAGATAAGCTAAATAAAGGAAATAGCACTATTGGTGTAAACTGATAACCAAACAGCCCCTTAAGGCACCTTTGAGCTTATTTTTAAATAAGCTAAAGGATCCTAATGGACTTTTGGCTCATTACCCTAAAAAGTACACCTAAAATACTACTTAAAACAACTTTTTAAAACCATTTTGAAATTCAGGAGCTTAATGAAAAGGCTTGTTGAAAACAGCTTATACATTAGGATCACTTAGTTACTTTTGGTGTTAAAAGACAAAAAGCTTATTTTAAGGCTAAAAACAGATATGCTAATGAACTTGTTTTTGAAAACTAGTTTGAAATATATTGACACTGACCCTAGACCTACTTGTAAACCAAAAATCAAACCCTATAAGCTACTTATACCCTCTGAATTATTAAGTTGAAAATAGCTAAGAGCAATTAAGAGCAATTAAGGTTATATCAATTACTAGAATCAATTAAAACTAGGTTATGCAAATGAGGCTTAACAGACTTAGACTTATATTAATCTAACTTATGAAAACTCACTTAACTCTAACCTAACTTATAAATCTAGCATAAACTGACTTAGATGAAATATTAAAACGAAAATCCTAAGACCAAATGGCCACTAGCAGTACTAACTTGTGGTTAGTACTGCTATGCCAAACACCCCTTTATTTTCATCAAAATTCATTTGAGCTTATGAAATAGAGATCTAGTGAATAAAACTTGATTACCAGATAACCAACAACAATTAACAGACCTTATGAGCTTATACCAACAATCAAATAAGCCAGAATCATTAAGGAACTAATTATGCTATTATATTTGGATTTTTATTGATTTATAAGACAATATGA
Organism: Tanacetum coccineum; assembly: GCA_026074375.1. NCBI lineage: Eukaryota > Viridiplantae > Streptophyta > Magnoliopsida > Asterales > Asteraceae > Tanacetum > Tanacetum coccineum. Next base: position 8,911 of record BQNB010007705.1, on the reverse strand, counting down.
AGAAAACTAATATTTAAGCTATCAAACTTGAAAACAGGTACTCAATTATACTTATTAAGCACAAATTCACATATTTAACCATAAATAAGTAAGAGAATAAGCAGATTAAGCAGATTTAAACAATGAAAATAAGGACATAAAAGATAAATGAAAACTTACAAATGTCTTAGCTAAACAAAGTCTTAATTTGCTCAAAGAGCTGTCAATAAGCTCTAGCTTATCACAAGGATAAGCTAGTAAAGTCCAATAAGCTCTTCCAGAGTAAGCTTATCATCCAAGCAACCAAAATCCTTATTAAGCATAGATATTAAGCTGATTTTGATTGTTTAAGTAGATTAATGATTAACTTGAGCTTAATATGAGCTTGGAGACTCAGAGAGCTTATGAAGAGCTTATAAGAGTAGCTTGTGAAATAATTGAATAGAAGCATTTGAGATATATAAAAGCTTATAAGTAAAAATAGATTGTAAACAAGTAAAATATGATTTTATTGATTTAAAACTAAATACAAAACTTTGGAAATGAAGATTACAATAAGCTGAAAACTGAATTTTAAAATTACATTAGCTAAAACTAAATTAAGCTACTATTAAAAGCTAGAAAAAAAGAAGATGTTGTGTGTGTGAGGCTTGCTCTCTATTTATAGCCTTGGAGTGAAGCTTTTAGGAGTCTAGCCCGCTCCTCATCCATTTGATCACGGCCCTTCATTAATTTCCAATCATTGGATCCTCATTTATCTCCGTCGGATCATTAAGTGAGCACACAGATTGCCAACGTAGCATTTCGTGTGTCAGACCTTTTGTGCTTCTTTTGGCTAGGATTTAGTGTAAAAAATCCTTGTCCTTGTGTGTTTCTTTCATATATCCGCGTGTCCCTTCTTGTGGGTTTTCGACTAATAAGAGCCTTTGGTGACATCTAACTCTGCCACATCGTACCTTGGTACTCGAATCATAGAGCCACATCATCAATTTTAATTACCCCTTTGATTTTGACGGGAGGTTAAACTGAAAGAGATGATGAATAGTAAATTTCCCTTGGCGCCTTTTTTTAACTGAATAGGAGGGGTATTTGACTCAGGGAATTGGGTCGTTGACCTGGGCCCGAGTTTTATAACAAAAGAATTGGGCCATGTGTTTTAGTTTGGGTTATTATAGAAAGATAACGACCGTTATCTTTTTATATTTAAAGAGATAACAGTGTTAGGGCTTTAGGGGTTTTTTTATGTAAAATGGTTTTACTTAAGGGATTGTTTTGGTAATTTTTGGGGTTTGTCTTCTTGTGGTTGACCAGTTGACCAAGTTTGACTTTGAGTTAACTTTTTGACCTTTTAGCAATCAAATCCTCGGCTCTTGTGCACTCTTTTCCATTCTCGTGTCCGTGTTTGTCCGGTTTTGGCCGTTTTCTTGTAGATTTTGCACTATCCGTACCTACACAATCACAAAGACAAAATTAGCAATATACAAGCATTTTATGCACAATTTCATCTTTTAAGGGCTATTTTTGGTATACAAATGATATGTGTTTTCACACATATCAAAATTCCCCAAAATAAGTGATTGCGTGTCCTCACGCAATATTATATGCTCTAAAACCAAATACCTCAAAACTTCCCCAAACTAAATCTTTGAAAAGTAGCAAAGACTTTTGTGGAGAGAGTTAAGAAATCACAAGTTATTAAACACCCTTATTTCTCATTTTTCTAAACTTTTTTTTATATTAATAATATTATTTCGACTTTATTACTGAAAGAGATTACAACTGATTTTAAAAGTAAATTACAATAAGCTATTAAAAAAAACTAAAAGCTAAACTAGGTGAAAAAGACAAACGAAAAAACTTGTTGTGTGGAAGTGAGTGCTTATTTATAGCCCGTGGTGAACCTACTAGCATCCCTGGTATTTTTACTCCTTTCTCATCCTTGGCCGTTAGAATCCTTACTCATCAATGGGATCCTTGCATGTCGTCCTTGGATCTCTTTGGCAATTAGTGCACGATTGCCGCGTGGCAATCCCGTGTGAAGTTACTATGTGCGTTCTCTCTGAGTACACCAGTGATATTAACCCCATTCCTTGTGTGATTTATAAGCACCAACATGTCATTCCCTTGATGGGTTATGACCAATCAGGACCTTTGATGATGTGTTAACCTTGCCATCTTGATCTTGAACCCTTGAATTACTCTTTTGAACCTTCAATATGCTAAAGCCCTCTGATTTGCCCATGGGGTGAAATGAAAGAGTCGGTGAACACTGTTCAACCTCTTTTCGCGCCTATTTTTGACTGAGGGGGGTAAATGGGGTAAGTTTGGCAAAATGGAGCAAGTCAGGTCCCTTGGTTTGTGTAGGTGTAAATTGATCTTTCAAAGAGGCAATATTGGTCCTGGACTTTTATATAAAAGGTTAGGGTTTTAGAGTTTGGGCCGAGGTTTTGGGCTTTGGATCCGGGTATTGTTTTTGATAAGATTAGGCCCATTTAAGGTTAGGGATCATTTGTGTAACTTTGAAAACTTAAGGGACTAGTATTGTAACTTTGGGGTCCTTTGTCAATTCTCGTGTTACCTTTGACTGTTTGACTAGAGTTGACCAAGGTTTGACCATTGGTTGACTTTTTGACTTTGGCTTTTTAATCCCCGGCTTCTTTTGTGCTCTTGAGGGTTGACTTGATAGCATTCTCCCGGCTCTTTGTGTGCTCTTCCGCTCCTGTGTCCGTGTTTGTCTGGTTTTTGACCGTTTTCTTGTGATTTTTTGCTTTATCCGTACCTACACAATCACAAAGACAAAACAAGCAATATTCAAGCATTTAAAACACAATTTTGGTCTTTATTGGGTCTATTTTGGTATAAAATGGATATGTGTTTTCACACATATCAAAATTCTCCAAACTAAGCGATTGCGTGTCCTTACGCAATGTTATATGCCTCATAACCAAATACCTCAAAACTTCTCAAAACTAAACCTTTGAAAAGTAGCAAAGATTTTTGTGGAAAAATTAAGAAATCACAAGTTATAAAACACCCCTATTTCCTATTTTCTAAAACTTTACCATTTTTTATTTATTTTTTATTAATAATATAATTAAGATTATTTCGACTTTCGTTATTTCCATAATTGTTAGGGATCATAGAACAAGACGCATTTCGATTCCGAGAATGCCCTAAAAAGGATAAATTCACCGTTCCTAACTTTTCACTTATCCAAACCAGGCTTAAAACAAAATCACAGTTAAATATAAGTAAGGATGTTAACACTACTCATATTTACAACTTGTGAACCTTTTACTCCCGGCATTTATTATATCTTAAGTGAGTGTGCTATTTTGGATTTCAACCATGGATCAACTTTTTGCAACATACTATGCTTTACGTTCCACCTTAGAATAATGAGTTTAAAGGCGAGATCATCCCATGTAGCGACTTTCTTCTCGGTACATCCCAACCTTACGGCTAAGTGACCAGGCTTTTGACACCTCACAGAGACTAGTATCGGGACTCACGGACCTTCGGTTTCAAATACTCTCAGTTTTCCCGGATATGCATAGCTTATAAAATAGAGTAGTCAAAGTGCAAAAGCATATTTGAATTTAACAAAAAGAATTCAATTTATTAATTTAAACTTAATTATCTAAACATTTATGCAATTGCAACCCTCGACCTTTTAGAAGGCTGCAACATTGGTTGTGAGCCGGCAAGATGCAACAAACTTTTATCAGTCTCGAATCTTTATTCTTACTATGGACTTTCTTTAGAAGACTACCACATCGGTTGTGAGCCGGCAAGAGGTAGTAAACTTTTATCAACCCACAGCTTTTATTATTATATTTATTTTTTATCATTTTATCATCATTTTTTTATATTTATTTATTTAAAGAAGACTTCTTTTTAAAAAATTCAAGTATAAAATTGAACTAAGACTAAAATTTTTGCTATATATTACATATAAATTTGTTGATTTAAGTTTAATCTCCAAAAACAGCACGTATATTAATCCGGTTAAGAGCTTATGGGAGAAAAAGCAACAAACAAGTCACATACCATGAGCCTTAAGATTTCCAAATAAATCTTTGTTTAGCCTCCTCTTATACTTAACTTCTATCATTTTCTTTCTTCGCGAATAGCCGGAACGCTTAAGCCTAAAAGTAAGGAACAAGCTATAGCACTAACACGCTTGATCGGGTCCAAAATTTACTCTTATTTCTTACCCAACAAGAAAGACAAATTGTGACAAAACACTTATTAATTTTAAATATTTTCTACAAATAAAACTTAAAAATTTAAAATTACTGAAATTATAGCAATTTTTGTGGGGAAGACGGGGTACGTGAGAACAAACAATAAGATAGGTAACAACCAATCGAAGAAGTCCACTCCCTAAACTAAAACGAAACATTGTCTTCAATGTTTAAGGCGGGTCTTCATGCAAATCTAAGCCATTTATTAATTATGCAAAGATAAACGTGAATCGATAAGATGAAAGGATTTTGAATTTCCCCAAACTAATTGCAAACAAAGGATAGGAAGCTCGAGTGAACCAGGACAAAACGCCAAACACGAGAGTCTTCAGAAAATGTGGGTCTATCCTGCAAACAATCACAAGTACAAACAACAAACACAAGGAACGGAAGAGTACAAGCCTCCTCACACACATTAGAAACTAGAAAGAAAAATAGAAAATGGATAAGCATTGTGCTCCACGAAGCGCTTGTTTTTGACACCACGTCACATATCTGACTCGAACCCTGAAATCATCCGTCCTTTAGGGAGATTGTGGAGATCCGAGGAACTTCCTTTGGTGGTAAGACCCCTCCTAAGTAATGCTTACACACGATGAATTAACTCAACAGTTCACGTATAGAAAAACCTTTTGTGATGAGTGAAATGGTCCTTACCAAACGATTTTTTAATCATTACCAGAAAATATCTTAAGACGAAACAAAAGGGGAAAAGGAGAGTTGAAGAGTAAGAATCCTATCACCAACATTGAGAAAAGCGGTTTTTGATCTTTGCTTCATGAACTACTCCGTTCACTCCTTTAAAAATCAAAAATTCTTATAAGCTTGATCACAAAGCTCTTAAGTTTCATTCAGCTAAAGCCTTCCGGTGATCACTCAACACCCCGGTTTTAAAATCGAAGTAGCATATATAAAAGCCCATATGGCTTTTTATGCTCTAACTCAATTAGTAAATGGCAAGACTTTCCAAAACAAGCTTGTAAGGCGTAACAACCAATCGGAGTCTTAAAAGCAGAACGAACTGGACCACAAAGCTTCATCTAATTTGTTTAACCATGAGGCACGGTTTTCTCTAACCGTCATTTCTTGAATACGTTTTAAACTTGATTGGACACCTCCCCTTGAACCGCTCGATTGATGGTGATAAGCGGTAGCATAACGAATTTGTGACCCATACATAGACATACTTTAGAAACTGATCATTACAAAACGGGTCCTCACGATCGCTTATATAGCCTAGTTGTTTTCCAAATCGGGCAAAAAGAGATTTTAACAAACCTTTCACAACAGTCTATAGCATCATTTGTGGTGAGCGCCTAGGCTTCACCCATTTCGAAAGATAATCAACACACGAGTGTAGTAATTTCCTCTTGAAGACGGAAATGGTCCCATAAAATCGATACCCCATATATCAAAAATTTCACAAACTTAGATAGAGTTTTGAGGCATCTTATCTCATTGTGAAATTTTGCCTTGTCTTTGACACGTATCACAAGAATTGATCATCGCATGGGCATCTCGATATATGGTAGGCCAAAAGAAACCGGCATCAAATACTTTTCGAGCAGTGAGATTGGCACTATGATGGCCCCCACGGTGATACCTTCATGGCAAGCTTAGATGATCTCAAGCGCTCTAGCCCAAGCACACACCTTCGAATGATTTGATCCGCACGACATTACAAAAAAAAAAAAGATAGGATCATCCCAGATAATAATGTTAAACTTCCTTAAACAACTTCCTCCTTATTGTTGAGTTTGACATTCCCTTTGATATAAAATTGCCCAAGATAAATGTTAATCAATAATAATCTTTAGGATATCGGATTTCCCCAAACTAATGGCAAGCAAAGGCTAGGAAGCTTGAGTGGACCGGGACAAAACACCGAACACGAGATTCTTTAGAAAATTTTGGGTGAATCCTGCAAATAATCACAAGTACAAACAACAACAAGAATTGAAAGACTACAAGTCTCTTCACATCACAAAAGAAATAAGAAAGAAAATAGAAGGATAAGCATGGGGTGCCTCCCACGAAGCGCTTTATTTTTGATAACCGAGTCACATAGCTTGACTCGATCCCCGAATTCATTCGTCCTTGGAGAGAGTGTATGGAAGAGAAAATCTCAATCGAGCTTTCATTAATGTTTGGATAAACATTTAAGTACATGAAAGTTCCATCCCGATGAGATGCCACCGGCTCTAAGTGGAGATGCCGGGGTCAAAATGGTGTCCTCATTTTTGGTGGAGGAAAGTAAGGGAGAAACCTCAGGGTAAGTGAGATACGGAAGAAAAGTCCGAGTGACAAATGTGAAGGAATCGTCAACTTCAACATTAATCTCACCTCCCCCTGGGTCAAAACATTCATCTTCATTAAGCTCATCAACATTGTTTATCACTGGCACATCGGGTTCCATGTCGAAGGTTAAACGTTCATATTCGGGAATGGGATCATTGTTAAGCAAGTTGTCAATAATATCCTCTTCCGAGTCAAAATCACTTTCAATACCTGGTGGTATCGAATCATCTGGTCCGGAAAATATATCGATCTCTTCCCTATTAGAGTCACTATCCTCAATGAGAGTAGTAGATGAGGGAAGAGACTCGATAATTGTATGAGAATTTCCCGGTGACCGGGAAGATGAATTTCCGCATAGCAACGACATTCGATTGATATAATCCTCGTGCTCTCTAACAATTCCTGGAGGAATCGTGATGACTGATCCAGCGAACTTATGGTGGAGAGGATCACTTTTGGGAGAAAAAGTATCATGTTGTGGTTCATGATCGAAAAATACTTCGGAAGAGAGATTATGGGTGGTATCATCACTAAGCAAACTCTCAAGATAGATTATGTCTCCTTCCGAATCATAATAACCTTCAATATACGTAGGAACTTCGATAGCTAGAAAAGCATCGATCTCATCAATGTCGCCTTCTGGGTCAAAACATTCAGCCACATCAATTGGAGCATCATACAAAATTCTTTTCCAATCATTCGTTTTACATTCCAAATCAAATAAATCATAATTCTCTTCGAAAGGTTGATCATTGATGAATCCCTCAAGAATGGAAGCAATGCTTTTCAACGGGGTAGATAGATCATGGTGAAGTAGAAACTCAATATCGTCTCTTGGAGTGAGACACTCATCCTTATTAGAATCAAAAAGATGTGTGACTAGGAAAGTCGACTCATCAAGGTTGGAATCATAAGAATCCTTGCACTCGATGTCCTCTAACACTTCATCAAAAAGAGGGTTTATGTCACTAGAGTTGAAATTGACATCAAATTCGAAAAGAGGGTTAGAGAAAGTCACGGAATCATCACGTGGAACGTTGATGGAAGAGAAATCATCACACAAAGGTAAAACGTTCTTACTATCACTCCTGGATGTATCCTTAGATTCTCTTGGGATTTGGACAATTTCCTCAGCACTAAAAGTACTAACGTGCTCATCCCTCATTATGAGAGGATCCTTGGGCCCAATAGACGATAAGGTGGATTTGATTGCAAAAACCGAAGAAACTTGAGGTGGTTTGTTTGAATGAAAAATGCTCTCCTTCTGAATAACTTTAAAATTCTTCAAACAAGGTGTGATACGAGTTTGGCGTTTAGCCGTCGGCTCTGCGAGATTCTTCACTTCCTGCTTTTCTTTTTCATCGTTGACATCTTCCGGTGGAGGCAAGCAAACTAGAGCGGGTTTGTCGGTAAACCTTTTAAAACTATCCTTGCATGTGTCATTAACCATTTTAATTGACTCGTTTACATGCTTTTGAGGATGTTTTGACGTGCCATTGACATGAAAAGTTATTTGTTCATTTCCGTCCCTCAAAACAAGCTCTCCTTCGTATACATCAATTAAAGCACGGCTGGTTCTCAAAAAGGATCTCCCAAGTATGAGAGGAACTCGAGGATCGGCTTCAAAATCAACAACAACAAAGTCGGTAGGAAAATGGAAATTCCCAACTTTGACAAAAATATCTTCGGCGAGTCCTTTAGGACGAGTAATTGATCGGTCTGCTAACTCTAAAGTCATCCGAGTTGGTGTAAGTTCCGGCAGAGAAAGCTTTTTCCAAATAGAAAGAGGCATAAGATTTATGCTTGCGCCAAGATCGGCCAAGGCGTGGCATACATCCATTCCTGGGAAATTACATGGAATAAGAAACTTGCCGGGATCTCCAAGCTTTTCGGGAAGCTTTTTGAGGAGCATCGCCGAGCAATTCTCGTTCAACGGTATCTTAGCTAACTCAAGCAACTTTTCCTTATTCATGAGCAAACTCTTAATCGTAGGAGCAAATCTTGGCATCAAAAGTAAAGCATCTGCGAAACTAATGTCGAAGCGCAAATCTTGAAAGATTTTCTCCATTTGATTCGAAGCTTTGTCACGGGACTTTTGATCATCACGTCGTGAAGGATATGGAATATTTGGCTTAGGTAGACTCTTCGGAATATCGAATTCCGGAATGGGAGTGGTTTTAGGCAAAGATTTTGAAACATCGGGTCCCGGAACAGAAATAGGGATAACCGGAGGTGGGATTTGAGCAGTACTTCCTTGGAAATTTGTTTGCTCTTTATCCGTTGTCTCCTCGGTTTCTCGTTCTACTACCTTTTTAGGAGAAGGATTAGTAGGAATCGAGGGTCCCTCATAAGCAGCACCACTTCGAGTAGTGATCGCTTTCATCTCA